>SJYV01015833.1:79266-101937 GCA_006410875.1 Neotragus pygmaeus | reverse complement strand
AGACGCTTGCTCCTTGGAAGAAAAGCTATGACCAACCTAGACAGCATTTAAAAAAGCAGAGACATTACTCTGCCAACAAAGGTCCATCTACTCAAAGGTATGGTTTTTCCAGTAGTCATGTATGGATGTAAGAGTTGGACTATAAAGAAAGCTGAGCACTGAAGAATTTATGCTTTTGAACTTGGTGTTGGAGAAGACTCTTGAGAGTCCTTTGGACTGAAAAAAGATCAACCCAGTCAATCATAAAGGAAATCAGTCCTGAATATTCATTGCAAGGACTGATGCTGAAGCTGAAACTCCAATACTTTGGCCACCTGATGTGAAGAACTGACTCGTTTGAAAAAACTCTGATGCTGGGAAAGATTGAAGACAGGAGAAGGGGACGACAGAAGATGAGATGGTTGGATGGCATCACCGACTCAATGGACATGAGTTTGAGTAAGCTCTAGGAGCTGGTGATGGACAGGAAAGCCTGGTGTGCTGCAGTCCATGGGGTTGCAAAGAGTCAGACATGACTGAGCAACTGAACTGAACTAAGAAACAATAATCCTTTCTTTAACAATTTATAATTTCTCCACTACCAAATATCAAATTTTCATATTTGCACAGGCTCACTTCTGGGCTTTACTCTGGTTTGTTGCTCTATTTATCTGTCTCCATGCCAATACAGTATTATTTCCATTTATGATAAATCCAGAGGAAGTCTTATTATATAGTAGGGTGGATTTCTCTACCTCATTTTCTTTGAAAATTGTCACAGATAATCCCAGGCCATTGCTCTATCATACAAATTTTAGAATTAGCTAGTCAGGTTCCAGAAAAAGACTTGCTAGGATTCTGAATGTGATTAAATAGAATTTATAAATCAATATGGGATTTGAATGGCTCTAGTGGTTTTTTGCACAATAAAGATCTGGTGGCTTGAAAAATCAACTAAAATTTTTTTTACCTTTCAAAGCAACAATTACATACCTTAAAAATTGCTGTGTCTCTGACTTATATATATAAATTCAATCACAGAATATACCTTACAAAGATTTAAAAAAGAAAAAGAGATTGGAACTCTCTCAACCCTTAATTCTATTCTAGATACTGATCCTAAGAAAATAATCCTAAAATTGGAAACAAATTAGCTCGAAACATAAAATGCTCATTGTAGCTACAAATTGAAAATAGCCTAACTATAAACAACATGGGAATATTTAAGTAAACTAAATATAATCAGTAAAAAACTATGAAACCAGTAAAACTATTGACTCTTTTCAAAAGCCATATATAACAATAATGAATTAGTGTTCACATATGGTATAGCATTAAGTGATAAAATTAGTCCATCAATACTGTGTACAATGTGAATTCAGCTGCATAAAAAAATGTTTACGTATGTGCACAGGAAAATAAAATTTACTAAAATCTTCACAAGAGTTAAGTCATGGTTAGTGGATTATAGATTAGATTTCTCTCACCTATCCTACTTTTATTTATTTTATTTAATTTATTTTTTAAAAGATTTGACTTCCCTGGTGACTCAGATGGTAAAGCATCTGCCTACAATGCAGGAGACCCAGGTTCAATCCCTGGGTTGGGAAGATCCTCTGGAGAAGGAAATGGCAACCCGTTCCAGTACTCTCGCCTGGAGAATCCCATGGACGGAGGAGCCTGGTAGGCTACATACAGTCCATGGGGTCACAAAGAGTCAGACATCACTAAGTGACGTCACTTTCTTTTCACTCTTTTAGAAATATTTTATTTACTTATTTTGGGGTGTGCTGGGTCTTCACTGCTGCGCGAGGGCTTCTGCAAGTTGCAGCGAGCTGGGGCTACTCTCCAGGTGTGGTGCACGCCCTTCTCACTGCAGGGCTTCTCCTTTTGTGGCGCTCGAGCTCTAGGGCGTCCTGGCTTTGGCAGTTGCGGCACACAGGCTTAGCTGCTCTCGGCACGTGAGATCTTCCCGAACTGGGATCGAACCCACATCCCCTGCATTAGCAGGTGGATTCTTAACCACTGGACCACCAGGGAAGCCCCCACTCTACTTTTAAACAAATCTACTGCTCAAAGTTTCTAGGAGGTGATTTTATTACTCTTACATCACAGAAAAAATATTCGAAAAAGTAGCTAATTATATAGACTAGTTTTCTTTTAAAATGCATTAAAATATTTCTAAGCAAGGATTAAGAGTAGTACACTGTGTTTCTTTCTGTTTCATTTAAAGTTCAAAGGAACATTTAAGGCAGAAGTGAAACATTCAAATTCTGACACTCAGGGTTTGGGTTTTAGCTCAATCACTGATTATCTTAGTAACTTCTGGGAAGCAGTATCCACCTATTTTCTTACTGAAAAAGATGCAAATATTTCGAGATATAGATTCATCAGCAAATCTTTTTGAAACAAATGGGCATCCACTCAAATAACTCTAGAATTTCACCTAAGTCACGCAAAACCGATAGACTTCTTAGTTCATGTTCTCTCGAGGCAAAAGGAAGGTCCAAAATAGGGATTTTTGCCATTTGAAACTGGAAAAGAAACGTCCACATTATTTCTGCAGGGTGCTGTTTACCTTAAAGACGTGAAAGGCTTCAAACTGGATATTGGGGCTTTTATCCCGGAGGAGGTTCATCGTCAGTTTGAGGTTCTCTGGCTTGCTGATGTACTTGGTCATGATGGCAAAGTTGTGCCGGTCCAGGATCAATTCACCTAGCAGCTACAGAAAAACACAAAATCAAAGTAGAATCTGAGAGTCCTCTTATTCAAAATATATCCCACTCCTTTCTCACAAGAAAACAAAATGTAAGTTATGAATGTTGACATGAAAAAAAAAAATCAGAGTCCTTAAGTACATCTTAAAGCACAGGCATGGAAGCTGTAGTTATCCTTGTTATTTTTAAACTTTTCATACAGTCTTGCTAAAGTCAGTGCTTAATGCATTTCTGAGTCTTTTTTTTTTTTAATGCCATTCATTGTTGCAGCTTAAAAAAAAGCTCTTTCAGGCTTCCCTAGTGGTCCAGTGGTTAAGGATCCACCTTGCAAAGTAGGGGACACCAGGTCCATCCTTGGTCCAGGAAGATCCCACATGCGCAGTGGCAACTACGTCCTCACACCTTAGAGCCTGTGCTCTGCAACAAGAGAAGCCCCCGCACTGAGACGGCCGCCTGCCACAACTAGAGAGTAGCTCCCGCTCGCCACAACTAGAGAAACGCAGCAACGAAGACCCAGTGCAGACCAGAAAAAAAGCTCTCTCTGTAACTTTCATCGAGAGTTAGCCAGAAATTAATTTATAATTTTTATCCCTTGCTTTAATGTGATTCTCACTAATGTATTGCTCCTTAGGCACTGAGATAGGATAAGAATAATAAAACTGACTCAACAATGATACCTCCTTTATCTGAATAAATATACTTTGGTAGTTTACTGGAAAAACAGACAATATTAAGTGACTCTTACCTTCTCCCTAAATTTTATGACAAAACTTGGTATAGAGCCAGAAGAGAAAAAATTCATTGACCCCGAGTCCCTATGAAATTTAATACGTATAGCAAGTTTTTATCAAAAAGTAAAACAGAACATTTTCTGGGGACAATAATTCCTAAAATGCAGCATTAATCTGTGTTATGAACTGCAGGTTTTTGTCCCTGTAAATCTATATGTTGGAATCATAATCCCCAGCGTAATGGTATTAGGAGGTGGGACCTTTGGCAGGTCAACAGGACATGAGGGTGGAGCCACCATGCATGGGTTTGGTGCTAATACACAAGAGACCCCGGGAGCTTTCTTGCTGCTGGCCCCTTGATCTCAGACTTCCTAGCATCCACACTGTGAGAAACAAATGTGCGTTCTTTAAGTCACCCAGTCTATGGTATTTTTGTTATAGCAGCCCAAACAGTCTAAGACACTTCAAAACAAAATAAAAATGCCAAAAGCGAGAATAGTTGAAGACCCTCTGGCAGGAAATAGCTGAACTTTTACTTTCACCATAGTGGCAGCAAAACTAAGACTTAGTGCAGCCAAATAAACAAATAGAAATATTTTTTAAAAACCCAACAAAACCCACTGTGACTGGACTCACCGCTACTCCACCCCTCCACTACCTCACTTATTTTTTCTCATTCTTCTGCTTCTGTGGCATAACCCCTCTTGCTCCAGTTTTCCCCCAGCTTTAGCAAGGTGTAATTGACAAAACTGTGTACATTTAAAGTGTACATCATGAAGATTTGATATGAGAACATATTGTGAAATATTTACCACAATCAACTGAATTAACACATCCATCACCTCATGTAGTTACCCTTTCCTCTTTTTGCAGTGAGACTAGTTAAGATCTACTCTCAGCAACTTTCAAGGATACACTACAATATTACTATGAATTTTTTTTTTTTTTTGGCTGTAAGCGTGGCATGTGAGATCACAGTTCCTCGCCAGGGATGGAACCTGCACCCCTTGTGTTGAAAATTTGGGGTCCTAACCACTGGCCTACAAGGGAAGTCCTACAATACAGTATTAATAACTATAGCCATCATGCTGTACATTAGATCTTCAGAATTCATTCACCTTATAACCAGAAGCTTGTACCCTCTGACCCACATCTCCCATCCCCCTGCCCCTCACCCTATAACCACCATTCTACCTTCTGTTTCTATAGCTCAACCTCAACTTTTCTCCTCAGCTGAATCGCCTCTCCTGCCTTTGTGCTCTTTCCTTTTTCCTAGTTGTACTTACTCTGCTTTGCAGAACAGAGTTACTGGTAAACTTATTTAGAATACAAGCTTCACAAGGGCATGTATCAAATCCTGCTCACGTCAGTAGCCTTGACAACCTGTTTGAGGTGTGTGGATACCACTGGGGAAATAAAGTCCAAACAACACAGAATCCTCTCTACAAAGTGTAGAAAAGAAAGAAAGTAGTTTTATTACTGAATACATGTATCCAGAGCATGATGCCATAGGCACTCTACACAGAAGACATTACAAAGACATACAATCCTGCCTCATTTATACAGGCAAACAGTTATAAGCCAGTACATACATACACGCTCAAGATGAAAGATAACTGGTCACTCCCCTTTAAGAGACCTTCCCTGGTGGCTCAGACAGTAAAGAGTCTGCCTGCAATTTAGGAGACCTGAGTTTGACCCCTGGGTCGGGAAGATTCCCCTGGAGAAGGAAATGGCAACCGGCTCTAGTATTTTTGCCTGGAAAATCCCATGGACAGAGGAGCCTGGTGGGCTACATACAGTCCATGGGGTCGCAAAGAGTCAGACACGACTGAGCGACCTCACTTTCCTTTCTTTCCCCTATAAGCACCCTTTCATAGTCCACTCTGAATTCACCTGGCCATGGAAGTAGCCATTTGTTTTACCTAGCTGCTTTTATCCAACTAATAAAGAGGATAATAAATCTTTTCTTATCGCTCTGACAAGCAAATGGTTACAGCTTGGAGAGCAGGACCAAGGTTAAATTCTCCTGTGATGGAGAGGCAGGAGTGCTCTCTTCCTAGATGTTCACATTCCAGGGGGACGGCTCCCAGACTCTCAAAAAATTATGCTAGGTTGTAAAACTGACAAAAAGCTTCTAAAGATATATATACAGATACACACACATATGTATTTTTCTGCATATATACCCACACATATGGGTTTCCCTGGTGTCTCAGTGGTGAAGAATCTGCCTGCAATGCAGGAGATGCAGGTTCCATCCCTGGGTTGGGAAGATACTCTAGAGAGGGAATGGCAACCCACTCCAGTATTCTTGCTGGAGAATTCCATGGACGGAGGAGCCTGGTGGGCTATGGTCTATGGGGTCCCAAAGAGTCAGACATAACTGAAGCCACTGAGCATGCATGCACACACACACACGCACGTATATATAGCTTCTGTGTAACTATAAATTCTATGTAGATACATATTTATTTAAATATGTATAATATATACACATATATCATATACTCCTACACATATCAAAAGGTCTTTTGACCACAGAGAAATTTCATTTAAAAAATTTAAAATTTGTGCACACACACATTCAATAAATATTTATTGCAGTGATATTTATGAGTTAAGTTCAGATAAAGTCATTTTGATTTTTATTACATGGGGATGCTTACATATAAATTCTATCAATCTATCCTCCCTAGTGGCTCAGACGGTAAAGCGTCTGTCTACAACGCAGGAGACCCAGATTCAAGCCCTGGGTTGGGAAGATCCCCTGGAGAAGGAAATGGCAATCCACTCCAGTACTATTGCCTGGAAAACCCCATGGACAGAGGAGCCTGGTAGGCTACAGTCTATGGGATCGCAAAGAGTCGGTCACGACTGAGAGACTTTATGACATGATCCTTCTCACATAGTTTCACTACTTTTCACAAGCAAGCAATTGTGTTAAACCACTTGGCCAAAAACACTGAGTCTTTTAGTCATTAGATATTAGTCTATTCATTAATACTGATAGTAAAAGTGTTGTATTTCATAATACAAAACATTATAAAGAAATACTGT
Source organism: Neotragus pygmaeus (assembly GCA_006410875.1). Taxonomy (NCBI): domain Eukaryota; kingdom Metazoa; phylum Chordata; class Mammalia; order Artiodactyla; family Bovidae; genus Neotragus; species Neotragus pygmaeus. The sequence continues at coordinate 95,450 of SJYV01015833.1, read as the reverse complement.
ACTAAGTGTTCATATTTCATAAAAGATTCATATTTCTGTTTCTTTAAATTTCATGTTACAGGCTTAATAGCACACAGTAAAACCACTTACCATATATAGAAATAATGAAAGCTTTAAAAATAAAAACTTTATAGTTTAATAAAATTGATCAGAGCCATCCCCAAATTCAAAACTCCACCAAGCTTCTTTTGAATTATAATCTTTCCTGCTAGTAATTAAATACCAGGCCTCTGAAGAAGATAAGAAATAAATTCCTAAGCTGTATCACCTGAGTGAAAGGAATTTCTGTGTTAATTACTTTTTATTGACACCAGGAATCTAAGCACCTCAAGATAGTTCAAAAAATTTAGAATATGATTAACAATAAGCAGCAGGTAGAAAATACTCTGGAATCAGAAATTAGCCTAGTTTTCAGTCTATTACTTACACAGTACTGTGAGTAAATACACTTACAATAATCTAACCTCTCCTGTTTTCTAAAATTATGAAATATCGCAAAATACTACAGAATCCAGAGATATAAACATTGTTACATCAAAACAGGACACGCTGCTACCACAGATTTAATTTCCCAAAGGAAAACCCACCAGCGCATGGGGGAATTCTCCAGAACCATGTTCTTCAGTTGTAGAAAAGAGCAAACAATATTTAAGGAGTTCATTCCTTGAATAGAGTGATGCAAGACCATCTAAGCAATACCTCTGCCTAGAATCTAGCATTCAAAAAGGACATCTTCAATAATGATTTGAACAATTTTTGCATTCTTGATATGCCTTATCTGCCTTTTACCAGTGCTTTTCAATGTCTGACCAATGCTCGGTTTTACCAGGTTGTAAGTCAAATATTGGTGAGATAGTCAGCTGTAAAGGATTTAGGCAGGAATGGTGGCTCATGTAGTATGTGTGGGTGGATTAATAATGAACAAGAAAGAGCCCTTATGAGTGGCTGGGGCATCTGCGAATAAGCAGGTAACAACCAGTTTGAAAGGGAAGAGCTTTTTTTTAAATGCCTTTGTTTGCTGGGCCAGGTCTTTTTGTGCAGCATGCAGGATATTTAGTTGCAGCAGGTGGGAACCAGTTCTCTGACCCAGGCATCGAACCTGCACCACCTGCATTGAAAGGCAAAGTCTTAACCACTGGACAGCAAGGGAAGTCCCGAAAAGGGGAGAGTTTAAAGGAGACTTTCTATACCAGACACTGTACAAAGTCAGATGCTCTTTGCCAGTGTCACTGGGAACAGTGCTGCAGAACCATGGAAAAAGAGGAAGAGAAGCCGGATGATGGAGAGCAGGGTGGTGAGAAATGTGTCTTTCTCACCTTTGCTACCCACCAAATGTGTATTCCTTGTTGTACTAATCATACATCTACTGGGTGAAGAGGCTTGGATTTTTAAACGCAAATGCATCCTGGTAGGAAAAAGTCTTAACTCATACATGTGTGTGTGTATGATCAGTCACTCAGTCATGTCCAACTCTTTGCGGCCCCAATGAGTATAGCCCACCAGGCTCCTCTGTCCATGGGATTTCCCAGGCAAGAACACTGGACTGGGTTGCCCTGTCCTTCTCCAGAGGATCTTCCTGACCCAGGGATCAAACCCAGTGCAGTTCAGTCTCTCAGTCATGTCCCGCACACCAGGCCTCCCTGTCCATCACCAACTCCCAAAGCTTGCTCAAACTTATGTCCATTGAGTCGGTGACACCATCCAACCATCTCATTCTCCATCATCCCCTTCTCCTCCTGCCTTCAGTCTTTTCCAGCATCAGGGGCTTTTCCAAGGAAGTCAGTTCTTCGCATCAGGTGGCCAAAGTATTGGAGTTTCAGCTTCAGCATCAGTCCTTCCAGTGAATNATCTCATTCTCCATCATCCCCTTCTCCTCCTGCCTTCAGTCTTTTCCAGCATCAGGGGCTTTTCCAAGGAAGTCAGTTCTTCGCATCAGGTGGCCAAAGTATTGGAGTTTCAGCTTCAGCATCAGTCCTTCCAGTGAATATTCAGGACTGATCTCCTTTAGGATTGATTAGTTTGATCTCCTTGCAGTCCAAGGGGCTCTCGAGAGTCTTCTCCAATACCTCAGTTCAAAAGCATCAATTCTTTGGTGCTCAGCTTTCTTTATAGTCCAACTCTCACATCCATACATGACCACTGGAAGAATCATAGCATTGACTAGACGGACCTTTGTTGGCAAAGTAATGTCTCTGCTTTTTAATATGCTGTCTAGGTTGGTCATAGCTTTTCTTCCAAGGAGCAAGCTTCTTTCAATTTCACCTGCAATGATTTTGGAGCCCCCCAAAATAAAGTCTCTCACTGTTTCCACTGTTTCCCCATCTATTTGCCATAAAGTGATGGGACTGGCTGCCATAATCTTAGTTTTTTGAATATTGAGTTTCAAGCCACGTTTTTCACTCTCCTCTTCCACTTTCATCAAGAGGCTCTTTTCTTTTTTGCTTTCTGCCATAAGGGTGGGGTCATCTGTATATTTGAGGTTATTGATATTTCTCCCGGCAATCTTGGTTCCAACTTGTGCTTCTTCCAGCCCAGCTTTTCTCATGATGTACTCTGCATATAAATTAAATAAGCAGGGTGACAATATATAACCTTGACATGCTCCTTTTCCAATTTGGAACCAGTCTGTTGTTCCATGTCCAGTTCTAACTGTTGCTTCTTGACTTGCATATAGATTTCTCAGGAGGCAGGTAAGTGGTCTGGTATTCCCATCTCTTGAAGAATTTTCCACAGTTTGTTGTGATCCTCACAGTCAAAGGCTTTGGCATAGTCAATAAAGCAGAAATAGATGTTTTTCTGGAACTCTCTTACTTTTTCAATGATCCGATGCATGTTGGCAATTTGGTCTCTGGTTCCTCTGCTTTTTCTAACTCAGCTTGAATATCTGGAAGTTCACAGTTCATATACTGTTGAAGCCTGGCTTGGAGAATTTTGAGCATTACTTTGCTAGCTTGTGAGATGAGTGCAATTGTGTGGTAGTTTGAACATTCTTTGGCATTGCCCTTCTTTGGAATTGAAATGAAAACTGACCTTTTCCAGTCCTGTGGCCAATGCTGAGCTTTCCAAACTTGCTGGCATATGCTGTTGCTGCACTTTTACAGCATCATCTTTTAGGAGTTGAAACAGCTCAGCTGAAATTTCATCACGTCCATTATCTTTGTTCATGCATATCCTGCTGTGGCAGGCAGAGTCTTTACCACTGAGCCACCTGGGAAGCCCTTTAACTCATACCCTAGTCCCAATTATTTATTTAGAATAGATCAGTGCCTTCCAGAGACTGAACTCTGAGGACAATGATGAAGAATATTTATTAATGAAATTTACTTCAATTTTCTTTAGCAAATATATCCAGTCTTTACCATTTGATGGGTTCTGCTCTAACCGTTTTACAAATATTAACAAGAGAACAGGACCAGGTGGGGTTGAAAACATCCTGAGAAGAGAATGAGGGCACATGCATAGGACGGGACGACAGGACAGTGAGAAAGAAAAGCAGGAAGAAGTCCAAGAAGGGAGATATCTGGGTAAAAAAAAATGTCAGCTTTATAACTTTGCCTAAAGCCCTAGAGACTGTCAGTCTCAGAAAAATCTGCCGCAAGTTCTCATCACTGTGGAAAATGGTGTGAGGATCAACTCTAAGCCCATGACCCCAGCTTTCTTGATCCAAATTTGTTCAAGCATCTTAGTTCACATTAACATCTCTACTTTGGTCCAGTATCTGACAGATGCCCATTGAAAAGAGGAAGGACTTGGAAAATTCATGAGAGATTAGCTATACATTGGCCCTTGAAAGCATTGTCACATCTGTTTCCTGTTCCAAAGTCCTTTACCTCTCTAACACAGAGTTTCCCTGGCTTGACTCTTGCAGTACATGGCTATCCCAACAGGATGTACTCTCATCTTTGACTGCTTCTTTTTTAAAAAATATTTTTAATTAATTTATTTATTTGCTGCCTAGTGTCTTAGTTATGTCATGCAAGATCTTTCACTGTGGCACACTGACTCTAGGTATGGAGTACTTGTGGGTGTGCGGGCTTAGTTGCTCCACGGCATGTGGGATCTTAGTTCCCTGACCAGGGATTGAACCCATGTTCCCTGAACTTCGAGGTGGATTCTTAACCACTGGACCTGCCGGGGAAGCCCCTTCAACTGCTTTTAACAAGCTTTCTGGACATGGGAGAACACAGCATTGATGGCCTTTGCCTGAAGTTCTGTCTCATTACTTCAACTCCAGTACAGAGAGCAGCGTACCCATGGTATGTTTTTTTCAGTGTGGATCACGCTGTATGGGTTTCTCCACAAGGAGAAACTCAATAAAGAGTGCTGAATGACTGGCTGGAAATAGTCCACTCATTTCCCCCTCAATGGGTAAAGCCGGAGCAGCGAGGGCGCAGATACAGGGGAGCATGGTCAAGGCCGACACAGCCACGGGAACAGTGAACTGACAAATGTGTGCTACAAGGCGGATTTAATTTATTGCTTTAGCTTAAAAGTGCATCCAATAGTTAGAATCAAGTGTACTGTTCTATAATGTCAATATGTAAAAATAATATATTTTAGAAATAACATATAGAATATGAATATGTAATAATATATAGATTTATCTGTTGAGCTTAAAGCTGTATCTGACATTTAGAAACAAATGCACTGTTCTATAATATAAAATATTTTAGAAATAATAAATAAAATAATAATATAAAATAATATTTAGTACGCTCAAGCATCATATAAATGGCTTGACAAAAGACATCAAATTATTATTTGCCAAAAACCTTCTTTTGAAGCTCTGAGTAGGATCTGAAGGGCAGAGACACAGCTCCAGCCAATGCCCACTCCCTCAGGAGCTGTCCCTCTTCATGTGGGCAAAATGACTGCCTCCAGGTACCTCTCCACTGAGGAAGGGGAGGTTCCTCATGGACGGATGTGGCTCTACTCTGCCGGGTCCCTGTCTGATGAGGGACAGGCATTTCTACAGGCATTTCATCGGAGACAGAATCTCATATCACAAATGCTGTTTGGTTACACACAAACACAGACTCCTCATCCTGTGCTTACGCTGTACTTAATACTTTTACTGTTACTTCCAAAAAGCATTGGAAGCAGGGAACTAGGCTTGTTTTGCTACAAAGTTCTGTCATAACATGTGCTTCCCTGGTGGCTCAGATGGTAAGGAATCCACCTGCAGTACAGGAGACCCAGGTTCCATCTCTGAGAGAAGATCCCATAGAGAAAGAAATGGCAACCCACTCCAGTATTCTTGCCTGGAGAATTCCATGGACAGAGGAGCCTGGCTACATGGGGTCATAAAGAGTCGGACACAGCTGAGTGACTAATACACACGGTCATAACATAGAAAATACTTCTCAAGTTACAAAAGAAGAGAATAATTTTTCTGTATTTCCTTGCCCACTATTTTTTGGTTTGTTTTTTGGTGGTGCCGAATGGCTTGAGGAATCTTAGTTCCCTGACCAGAGATCAAACACCTGACCCCCGGAGTGGAAGCTCAGAGTCCTAACCACTGGACCACCAGAGAAGTTCCCACTTGTCCACTATTAAACCAGTCATTTAGGAACAAGAATGTCAACTTCTGGAGACTCTAACCTAAAGAAATTCGACATTACCTTCAAAGATTGTCTCTTAGTCACATAATTCTCAGACTGAAGCAGTTTCTCATAGTCTTCAAAAATCTAATAAAAAGAAAAGAAATATTAAGAATGTAAACCCAGCAGTGACTTCTCTGCATTAAGTCTGTTTGCTTCAGAAGTAAATCCCCAGTCCTTCAGACCAGCCCAGCGGTTGTGCTGTGTATCTCTGGGCAGATTGCCTTTGTCCATGGGGAGGCTTCCTCGTTTCTCCGTCCTCACTTACTCATAGAGATACTGGGGGACAAGGAGGTGGGTGATACCAGACATGCTTCCCTCTGTTTTATTTTAGTTCTGCAAACTAGAAATTGAGTAGAAAAATGGAGTAACTGAGTCCTCCCAATAAATCACGTTGACTAGAACATCTATTTTATTTTTGGCTGTGTGGGGTCTTTGTTGCTGTGCATGGGCTCAGTAGTATTGATACATGGGCTTGATTGCCCCTCAGATGTGGGATCTTCCCAGACCAGGGATGGAACCCATATTGCCTGCATGGGCAGGCAGATTCTTAACTCCAGAACACCAGGGAAGTCCTGAAGAAAGCAGCTATTAACTCATCTAATGAGCTGCAAGAAAACTCATTTCATGCCATTTTTAAAGAAATGCATTTATGCAGTCTTGCTGGTAGCTATTAGTCTTTGGATAATTTCAGAAAGTGAAGAAGAACTAAAGAGGTTCTTGATGAAAGTGAAAGATGAGAGTAAAAAAGTCGGCTTAAAGCTCAACATTCAGAAAACGAAGATCATGGCATCCAGTCCCATCACTTCGTGGCGAATAGATGGGAAAACAATGGAAACAGTGGCTGACTTTATTTTTCTGGGCTCCAAAATCACTGCAGATGGTGATTGCAGCCATGAAATTAAAAGACGCTTACTCCTTGGAAGGAAAGTTATGACCAACCTGGACAGCATATTGAAAAGCAGAGACATTACTTTGCGAACAAAGGTCCATCTAGTCAACGCTATGGTTTTTCCAGTGGTCATGTATGGATGTGAGAGTCGGACTATAAAGAAAGCTGGGCACCAAAGAATTGATGCTTTTGAACTGTGGTGTTGGAAAAGACTCTTTAGAGTCCCTTGGACTGCAAGGAGATCCAACCAGTCCATCCTAAAGGAGATCAGTCCTGGGTGTTCACTGGAAGGACTGATGTTGAAGCTGAAACTCCAATACTTTGGCCACCTGATGTGAAGAGCTGACTCATTGGAAAAGACCCTGATGCTGGGAAAGATTGAGGGCAGAAGGAGAAGGGGACGACAGAGGATGAGATGGTTGGATGGCATCACCGACTCAATGGACATGGGTTTGGGAGGACTCCGGGAGTTGGTGATGGACAGGGAGGCCTGGCGTGGTGCAGTCCATGGGGTCACAAAGAGTCAGACACGACTGAGCAACTGAACCAAACTGAATGTGAGAAAAGATTGAAGACACTTAGCAACTCATAAAGAATCAAACTGGCAAATTCACAGCATGAACAGGTAGAGGAACAGGGCCACTCTGACACATGATGGCCATGTGAATCCCAACTGGGCTCTCGGGAGCACTTCTACTCTCCCCAGAAGCTGGGGGACGCTGGTGACGGGGGCCTGTTTCCTAGTGTGATTGGTCATCAAACACAGTCTAGGCCCTTCGGTTGAACACAGAGTTCTGGCAGCTGGGAAAGTCCAGTCAGTTTCTGGTCACACAAAGGCACACTCAGAGGCCACTTGGGTGGGAGGGCAAGCCTGGCAGAGAACTGAAGGCAAGAGAGTTAAGGGGCTGTGGAGGGTAGCAAAGGGTCCTTGGAAGGCCAAATGCCAGGTATGAGTGATGAGGACAAGCTGTGCTCACTGATGAGAATGCCCAAGACAGAATTCAGAAACTGAGAAAACAAAATCATGGAGCTCACGTTAAAGTCACAGTAAGTTTTTTTTTTCTTTTACTTGAAGGACTTATTATTTATTCTGATTGTCACGGAACACAAGAAGGACTTTGTGGGTCACTAAATGTGTGAGACAAACATCATGGTAAACGTTACTTGTAACCATAAAATGTAAATACATGCATATAAGGTATTATCGACTCCCTAGGCTACCAGTTTCATTACTTTAGGTCATATATCATGTTCTCCAGCTTCAGGTTTACTACTAAAGAAATAAGAAACTCAACAAGTAAGAAATGTTTAAGGAGGATGAGTTCTGGAAGCTAATGCTCAGGTCAGTGCAATAGGCTCAGTATCTGTGAGACTACTAAATTACACAAGATGTGACTATAAAGACAAATTTAGGTAAATAAGGGTCAAAGAGAATGAGTTTATGGTCTCTCAAATTGTTGCTTATTATACTTGAGTGCAAATTGCACAACACATTATTTCTCTCATTCTATAGAAAAGATGAGTAGTTGATACACAGGTTTTGTCATAAGCTATCTTTGTCCTCTATTTTCATTTATTATAAATATTACATCTAATGAATTTGAGAAAACTATGCACTATGTCCACAGTGAAGGGCAGGGAAGCCTGGTGTGCTGCAGTCTATGGGGTCAGAGGAGTTGGACATTACTTAGTGACTGAACAACAATGAGTCTTTAACATTCCATCCAGCATCTACAGTTACGGAACAAACTATAATAGCAGTTTGTTCCCTAAATTCAAAAATATATGAGTCTCTTTTAGTCTTGAAGCTTTTGGATACATCTGGCAGTAATCCTTTTCTCCCTTCATATTTTACACTTTGATTAAAAGTCTCCAATTGATTCCATGGATTTTCTCTTGATAATTTTAGGATATGAAAATCACTTTTGATTTCATGATTACATTGATAATTCTTAATCTCAAAGGAAGAGCAGCAAACAATTTATGAAGAAGAAAGCCATAGTTTAATTTCTATGATTTGGATGTGTGAAAACACAGGATATGGGTAGGGTATTCCACAGCTTCCCAGAGTCAGCTGTTTCCTTTTATCTTTTTTGTGTGGCTAACTACAAAATTTTAAATTACACAGTGGCTTGCATTATGTTTCAACTGGGCAGTACTGGTCTAGAGCAGCTAAACTGACACTGCAACAAATCATGTAAAGTGTTGTCTCTAAGCCTGTGCTATGGTTTACTTTAATTCATGGCAAATAGATGGGGAAACAGTGGAAACAGTGGCTGACTTTATTTTTCTGGGCTCCAAAATCACTGCAGATGGTGACTGCAGCCATGAAATTAAAAGATGCTTACTCCTTGGAAGGAAAGTTATGACCAACCTAGACAGCATATTAAAAAGCAGAGATGTTACTTTGCCAACAAGGTCTGTCTAGTCAAGGCTATGGTTTTTCCTGTGGTCATGTATGGGTGTGAGAGTTGGACTATAAAGAAAGCTGAGCACCAAAGAAATGGTGCTTTTAAACTGTGGTGTTGGAGAAGACTCTTGAGAGTCCCTTGGACTGCAAGGAGATCCAACCAGTCCATTCTGAAGGAGATCAGTCCTGGGTGTTCACTGGAAGGACTGATGTTGAAGCTGAAACTCCAATACTTTGGCCACCTGATGCGAAGAGTTGACTCATTGGAAAATACCCTGATGCTGGGAGGGATTGGGGGCAGGAGGAGAAGGGGACAACAGAGGATGAGATGGCTGGATGGCATCACTGACTCAATGGACATGGGTTTTGGTAGACTCTGGCAGTTCGGGATGGACAGGGAGGCCTGGCATGCTGCAGTTCATGGGGTTGCAAAGAGTTGGACACGACTGAGAGACTGAACTGAACTGAACTGAACTGAATGCTGTTTCTATTGCTGATACACTTGGCAAAAGATGTTCATTTAACACCACCAAATATATGGTACTGAGTTAGGTATTAGGGATGTAAGTAATCATGGTAAAAATTAATCCATGGTGCTATCCCCAAAACCTTAAATCTTGTCAAATTCCTCCAACAACCCTATGAAGTAGCTATTATTAATATCCTCATTTTTTAGTAGGCACAGTAACTTGTTCAGAATCATAATTAGTAAGAGATACAGCAGGATTCTGAAGCAAAGCAACTGTACATAAATCTGTACTGCATTCTGAACCCCTGTGTTTGACAGATAAGGTTCCTGCCTCCCAGGGAGCTTATGAACCAGAAAGAAGGATATAAAGACACACCATAATAATATTATACAATGTGGAAAACGTGTGAAAAAGAAGGAGAATGGGAGGAGGAGAGAGAGAGAGTGTGTGTATGTTTGTGTGTGTTTGGGGGTGAGGGGGTTAGGATGTATGTTAGGGAAAGCTTCCTAGAAGAGTTACATGATGAAACCAAGCAGGACTCTGAGGGCAATCCCGGGGATGTACCTTCCTGAGTCTCCCACTTCTTGTTTCTGGGAAATGTTTACCCTCCAAGGCCCAGGTTCCAAAGAGCAAATTTACTCAGAGAAGTGAGAAAATGCAGAAACAAAGGACAACAGTCAAGCAAGACAAAACAGTAACAGTTTAGCCACAAACAAAGTCAGGGATCTTTAGTTCCTCCATAAAGTCTGTAGATAATATCCTGAGTCATATCCTTGAGTTGTTTGAGAGACTGAAATCCCCACCAGGTGGAAAAAGTTAACTGTACAGTACAAAGACCTCATACTGGTTGAAACGAAAGGATTGATGATAACCTCTGAGATACCACCTTGTCACCTTACTACCAACCAGTCAGAAGACGGTCCACTCACAACCCTCACCCTTTCCTGGAAAACTATTCAGGATTTGAGTCTTTTGAGCATTTATTGCATTGCAGTAAATGCTGGACTTTCCTTCACCACAACCTGGTGTCAGCAGACTGGCTTTGCTGCATGCTGGGTAAGTTTGGTTCAGTAACAATGATAGCTGATTATCAAAAGGATGAGATGGATTCACCCTTAGAGAAGGGAGCTGGAAGACAGATGTATATTTTGGTATTTCTACTAGTCAGTGAAACTAGTTATCAACCATGTAAAAGGATTCATTTTATCAAGGGTGGGGTGCCCTATATGGCTTAGATGGTAAAGCATCTGGTACAATGCAGGAGACTTGGGTTCGATACCTGGGTCAGGAAGATTCCCCTGGAGAAGTGAATGGCAACCCACTCCAGTATTCTGGGTCTTCCCAGGTGGCACGAGTGGTAAAGAACCCGCCTGACAATGCAGGAGACGTAAGAGACCTGGGTTCGATCCCTGGGTGGGAAGATCCCCTGGAGAAGGGCATGGTAACACACTTCAGTGTTCCTGCCTGGAGAATCCCATGGAGAGAGGAGCCTGGTGGGCTATAATGGGGTCGCACAGAGTCGGACACAACTGAAGGGACTTAGCATGCACATATACACTGCCTCTTAAGGGCAACGTGGATGCTCTTAAGTCAAGGTCAAAGTGAGCTGGTGCTAGTTGTTTCCTGGAGCTCCAGAGCACAACAGGAAGAGATAAGAAAAACAAGGACGCCCTGATCTCCTGCTATCCTCTATTTTTCATAGTTTCTTAATGATCTGACTTCTGGGTAATAAACCAAGCAGGTTGGTTTCAACTTCTCTCGTAAATAGAAGTATGGGCTAAGAGATCTAAGAAGGAGAAAGAGAAAGGAAGAAGGAGATAGAGACTTAAAAATGACTTCTACTTACAGTGTCATAATTTTGTTCCAAGAAGTCTGCTACCAACACTTTATGTCTGGTTAGTAAATCCTAGAAAAAGAACAGTCAATGAAACAAATTATTATAGGTAATAAATTTTACAAATCTATTCTTTTCTTCTAAGATTTTCCAAGTCAATTAATTTGAAGCACAAGAATTTCAGAATATTTTCATTTACATCCCAAAATTATTTCCATTTCTTAGTTTAAGGTGTGAAATACAATTTGTTTCATTGGTAAAAACAACAAAGAGTGCTTTAAATTCATATCATTGTTAGGTTACAGAAATAATTTAACTAGTGAAACAAATGTCACCAAAGAGACAAGCTTACATTATATTTCTTCAAGCCCATAACTATACATTGTAAATATGATACAATAAATATTCAAATAAAGCTTATGATGATCTTTTAAAATGTCATTAATAACTATTAAAAGCAAAAAACTCTGAACGGACTAAAACCATATCTCATAAGGTAACAGATTTTCAATGATTGACTTTAGTTTTCCTCTTAATCACTTTTGAAATGGAGGTGCCTAGGATTCTCGGAAGCACAAGAACGACATTTTAAAGTTTGTTTATTTTACTTATTTATCGGCTGCACTGGGTCTTAGATGTGGCACGTGGGATCTCTAGTTGTAGCATTCAAACTCTTATTATGGCATGTGGGATCTATTTCCCTGACCAGGGATGGAATCTGGGCCCCTGCATTGGGAGCGTGGAGTCTCAGCCACTGGACCGCCAGGGAAGTCCCACAAGAATGACATCTATCTCAGCATTGTCCTAGTCCTGCACTTGGGCTAATAGGCTGTGAAATGTTGTGCAGTTACTAAGTAGCATAATGCACCCTTTCAAAGTTGAGGACAAGTAGCCTGATCTAATTATAGACCTAACTCCCAGGAAACTGAACAAAAGCATAAAGGAACGTTTGACTGGAAATTCACACCTAAATTATAACCTTAAGTCACCTTGATGTCAAAAGAAAACAAGCCACAGCTAATCCTCTAAATACGCTTAAAGGCTAAATGGCTTGCCTAGGTACTATGCAGAATTTAATTAAAAACAACACGAATTTTCAAGTGTTCCAAAATAAACTCTTATGCTTTAATACATATTTAATTAAAACTTTTAATTTAATTAAAAGTATATACAAGATACACAATATAACCTCACAGAGAAAAAGAAGACAGCTGCAACGGTAAAACTCACTTCTTTTTAAAACAACTTTTTAAATTGGAGGATAATGGCTTTACAATATTGTGCTGGTTTCTGCCATACATCAACATGAATCAGTCATAGGTATATATGTGTCCCCTCTCTCCTGAACCTCCCTCCCATTTTCCCATCTCACCCCATCCCACCCCTCCAGGTTGCCACTGAGTCCTGGGTTGTAAAACCCACTTATTTTTATTTCAATAAAAGGTAAAATATTTAAAGTACTTTGCACTACAGTTTTCTTTTTTTAAAATTTTTATTGGCATATAATTGATTTACAATGTTGTGTCAGTTTCTGCTGTACAACAGAGTGAATCAGTTATATATGTACACATATATCCACTCTCTGATTCTTTTCCCACGTAGGTCATTACAGAGTATTGAGTAGAGTTCCCTGTGATATACGGTAGGTCCTCATCAGTTTGCACTACAATTTTCAAGCCCCCAAATAATGAAACTGGCTATTAACTTCATTTCCTATTACTTATCATCACAACTTGTTTGACTACTGGACCTATCAATGGAGACATGTACTTGTTTCCCCAGGAGAATGTAACAATACAGTTCTGGAGCTGGGATTTTAAACTGGGAAAACCCTCTAAGGAATTCATCCCAGTCAAAATTCAAACTAGTTGCTATATCAGGGACCCCCGAGTTCCACAGCCTCCTTTTGGAGTCCCTAGTCTTTTTCTAGGGCTTCCCTGGTGGCTCACTAAGTGGATATTTGGAATGCCCAGTTTTCACGTCCCCAGTCTCCTGAGCATTACTAGTGGTTTTCTGAGCTGACTCAGGTTAGAAAGGTCTCCGCATGGGCTGCAGCAGACACTCTGGATGGCTGCACCCATGGAGCTCTGCATCTAGGATGCCAGTCATCAGCCTTGAGTACAAGGATCACAATCTGCTGTGGCCCCAGGCCCTACACCTGCAACGATGGTGACCCTGGAAAGAGTGCCTGCCAGGTAAGTGCTGCCTGCGAAGGTTTTCCATTCACCCTTCATTAGTGTTACACAAAGAAAGAGAAATAAGCAGGGGTTCTGTGGGCAGCGGCTCCTTCAAATTCTAAGGGAAAAAATAACCTTAACATAGAACAATAGAATATATAATAGGGTAGGGAAAAATTCCTCCAGCACATATGTGTGTGGATAGAGACAATAAGTGAGTGTATACACATTATATATACATAGATATACCCTCAAATTTATACACATAATAATGCAAAATTGGAGGGACTGTACCGTATCCAGGGCATCTTCCCCCCCCAGGGATTGATCCCAGGTCTCCTGCGTAGCAGGCAGATTCTTACTGTCTGAGCCACCAGGGAAGCCCCATATACATATATGCGTGCTAAGTCTCCTCAGTTGCGTCCAATTCCGTGTGACCCCATGGACTGCAGCCTGCCTGGCTCCTCTGTCCATGGGATTCTCCAGGCAAGAATACTGGAGTGGGTTGCCGTGCCCTCCTCCCGACCCAGAGATCAAACCTGTGTCTCTTACATCTCCTGCATTGGCAGGTGGGTACTTTCTCACTAGCACCACCTGGGAAGCCCCATATACACATATAGGGTGGGCCAAAACGTTCACTTGGATTTTTCTATAATATCTTATATATGTGTGTCTGTGTGTACATATACACACACACACACACACACACACACACACGTATATGTATACAATACATAGACAAATACAGTTGGTGCATTATTAAAGATCAAAGAACTGAGTGGGAAAAAAAAATAGCTAGGATCCCCCTCAAAAAGGAAAAAGCCAGGAAATTGCCAAGAAATTCAAATTTTAAAAAAATTTAAAAAGTCTTCAAAATAGTGTATTCTTTCATCCCACCTCCTAACAATTCTGTTTTGACAGGACTAGCTTCTGCACGGTCTAAGTCTTATGCTAAAAATTATTGATATTGGTATTTCAGTGAATTCTGCACAGCCTGGAAGAACTAGGGGTGAAATGACAGAGACACACATTCCATGGCAGGGACCCAAGATCACAGCAGCTCGCAGCAGCTGCATTTACTATGTGCTGGAGAGTGTGCTTTGCACTTTACATAGGTTATTTCTAATCTGCACAACTCTGCAAAAACGGGGATTATGTTCCTCATCTCACAGATGAAGAAAATGAGGCCCAAGGGTTAACTACCTTGCTCAAGGACATACAGCAAATCAGGTGCAGACAGAGATGGAATTCAAACACTTTTTAGCATGTCAATTCTTAGGCGGGGGTGGGCATGGAAGAGACTGTGGTTGTAAGGAATCTTTTTGGGGAATCGAAAATTTGCAGAAAAGGCCATGAGAAAATAGAATCCAATAATGGTAAAACATCAATAATTAAACTGAAGAACAGTCATCCTACAGGTCAAAAAAAGAGGCTAAGCCTAAGAAGTTAAAAACAAAAGCCCAAATCAGCCAAGCAATCAAGCTAACAAACCCCTTTGAAAGCAGTTACTTAAAAAAAAAAAGCAGGACTTCCCTAGTGGCCTAGTGGATAAGAATCTGCCTGCCAATGCAGAGGACAGGCAGAGGACATGGGTTCGATCCCTGGTCCAGGAAGATCCCACAAGCCTCAGAGTAACTAAGCCCATGTGCTACAACTACTGAGCCCCAGCTCTAGAAACTGTGCTCGTCAACAAGAGAAGACACTCCAATGAGAAGCCCTCACATTGCAAGGAAGAGTAGCCCCTGCTAGCTGCAACTACAGAAAGCCTGCACACACAGCAATGAAGACACAGTGCAGCCAAAAATAAATAAATTAACTGATTTTTTAAAAAGGGACTTACATTCATTACATTATATTGACCACAGCATTTTGGTAAAATGTAGAAAATTGGCATTTTCAATATCAGTAGCACACTAGGAAAATTTTTTTTTTTTAAGGTTATTTAGATTCTCAGGGACTTAAGTTCAACAAAAAATATGCTCAAGTACAACTGTTGTAATTTATCTTTGTGCTTCAATATTGTCCTGAAAGTTAAATTGGGTCGGTCATATGATGTCAAGACATTATTATCACATTTGCTTATTCTATTAAATGTTGAAAAATCTTTGGGAAATTTTCAGAAATAAATGTTGAATTGAATTTGCTTTTCTCCCCTTCATTAGAGCTGCTGTAGGTGTACAGCTATTTGTGAAGTCTTATCGACGGTTTTTCAAAAAAGGAACTAACTTGTTTCCGTGATGGCAAAGGGTCGTCAGATAGAAAAGGGGGAAAAAAGAGTCACTACAGAATTTACTAATAGAGAACAGCTTCTTAATTATTTTGGCACAAATATTTGCTAGAAAGAAATGGAATGGTCCTTTGTGTTAAATGTCCTTCTTATTTGACACACCAAGGTCCCTCTTACCATGTGTTCTAGGATAGACTCTTGGGGGCTTCATCTGAAGCCACTGTACAACTGTTTGGCCAGGTGAGGCTTTTTATGTACCCAGGTGCCTCATGTCATGTGGGAGCTTCCCCAAACTGGGGTTGAACCAGAGTCCCCAGCATTGCAAGGTGGGTTGTTAATCACTAGACCACCAGGGAAGCCCCATGACAAGCATGTTGAGTTGCTCTTTCCACAATGAGACAGACAGGTCTAGTAGATTGTTTTCTGTTTACTGAATTCTCTTCTGATCCATATCATACATGGTTGGCCATGCTCAGGTCTAAGAAATACAATTTTCTGCTTTTTAAAATTAAACTGCCTCTTAGAGCCAAGTGACTTAAGTACTGAAACTAAATAACCCTGCTGATTCTGGTGG
>SJYV01015833.1:58860-75502 GCA_006410875.1 Neotragus pygmaeus | reverse complement strand
ATCTGGACTGAAAAATTGGCTGTCACTCAGTTGTACATATAACCTTAAGCAATAGCCTTACTCTAAGTTTCAATTTCTTCATCTGTAAAATGGTGAGAATAATACCTAGTCCTCAGAGTGTTGATAGAAGGATTAAATGAAATAGCATGAGTAAAGACACTGAATGAAACACCTGGCACATAGCAAAACACTCAGTAAGTGGTATCTATAAAGCAGGACGTGAAGGAATGGGTTTAAAGTCTGGGTTACAGAATAAAGGAAGAATCATTATAATAGAGACAGCTGCCATCATCTGACTGCTATCCAGTGACAGCAACTACAGAAAGGAGGCCTGCAAACAAATAATTCCCACTCCGAGAATGCAATTCGTGGAGGTGCGTGTCTCCTTTCATATAATGACCTCACTGCGGAAGATACCGTTTTAAACCATCCACACCATTCTCTTCCACATTAGCTGATGTGCTCTCCAACATATTTTTAGGAGGACAACATATTTGTTTTCACTTGCTGAAATACAAATCTGATACTTTTCTCCCAAAACAATCCAATGGCTTCCCATTTCCTACAGGATAATTGTCAAATGCTTTATCTTAACATTTTAGAATCTCCAGATGAGAGTACAAATCGATCATTTCAGCCTTTTCCACCAATGACCAGGTATGCGGATCATACCCCATTAAATCTTGTAGATATACCTGGACTGGAAATGAACACTTCCCTTTACAGTATTATTCTGACACTTATGTATGGTCTTAATTATATTTGTTCAAAATTTTACTCAGTGTGAACTGCAGCTCTTAAGAGGGATAGTAATAATAATTTCTTAGACTAGTAGTTACCAAGTAGAGTACCTTGTTTGTGCTCAGTGCTAAATTCTGTAGAAACTACCTCACTAAGAGACTCATAATGATCTACTGAAGTAGGTATTATTATTGTCTTCAGATTGCAATGAGGAAATCAAGACTTAAGGAAGTTAGGTAACTTGCCCAAAGTCTTAGCAAGTAAATAGCAGAACCCTGACTGTACACAAAAATCTGTCTGACAGTGCATATAATGTAACATTATTTTGTGCAAAGGTAATATTAAAAATTTAACTCTTTACAGATAAGGTAACTGAGACTTGGTGGAAAACTCCAGAGGCTTGCCCAAGGTCACAAAGATAAGTGCCTGTCTCTTATACACATCTGGGGGAGGGGCAGGGAATTACCTTAAAAGTAGCAAAGGCATCTGAAGCGATATCAAATGTTGACAGTTCGACATACTTAAAGAAATCTTGGAACTGATTAGAAAAGAGGACGATTTTGGCAAGTGGTTCATGTCGAATACATTCTCTCAGCATAATACCACAACGTAAGGCAATCTGTGGGACTTCATAGCTAAAGCACAAACAAGAGAGAAAGAGAACTATGTATTAAAAGAACCATTTCAATACTGCTGTTAATGGAAGCTTAGGTACCATTTGTCACAGTTCATTCAAACACCACTCACTGAATACCCACTAAATATCTACAATGTGCCTGGCACCATTTCAGATGCTGGGGATACCTTAAAAGTAGCAAAGGCATCTGAAGCGATATCAAATGTTCACAGTTCAACAGACTTAAAGAAATGTTGGAATTGATTAGAAAAGATACAACAGTATCTTTTGTTGGGGATACAAGTCAGCAGACAAGGTCACTGCCTTCCTAGCATTCACAATTTAGTGAAAATGTGTCTGTATGGGAGAAGAAACAGACTATAAACAATGACCAAACAATTTCATATACTTCAGGGCTATGAAACTGAAGAAAATAAAATAGGTACGCTAGCAAGTGTAGCTCCTTAATTTGTTTTACTTTAGACTAAGTGGTCCTGGAAGGAGAAAAGCATTCCAGGAAAAGGAACTAAAAGTGCAAAGGGTCTAAAGAAAGAACCAGCAGCTTTGTAAGCCAAGTAAGTGTGGTAGGAAGCCTTTGCAGAGTTTAACGTATGCAATTAACACAGCTGATCAGATGCTTTAAAAATGCTGATCAGATACTTTAAAAATGACCGTTCTGGTCCCTGTGGAGAATTCTGTAAAACAAGAAAGAATGGGCTGTGGAGCTAAAGGGCAACCAGGGAGACCAGCTGGTGAGGAGGAACAGCAGCCCAGCTAGGCGACGGGGGCTTGGGTTGGGCGACGGAAGTGGAATAAAGGACTGTGGGCAGGTCATGGGTATTGTTCAGAGGAAGAGTCAACAGAGCTTACAGATGTTGAGGTAGGTTGAGGAATAAATTTGGGCTGAGGGAAATTGAGGATTCAAGAATAACAAAAGAATATTTACATGAACTTCAGATTCGAGAATAAAATCTCTTTCCCACAATTTAGGAAACAGGCTACTTGGCAACTTCAAATTGATAATTATAGTAGGGAAAACAGCAAAGAAAGGTCTCTGAGAGAAGTCATTAAACTAGGGCGGTATTTATTCATTTTGTCCCATTTTTATCTGGAATAATATTCACAAATATCGTCTGAATATTCCCTGAAAAACTCATGTTAACATTAAATGCTAATATATTCAGATAGGTACAATTCTTTGTAGAATATTAAAAAATGCCAAATTATAGTGTTAGCAATTTCCCTTATCAGAAGAATTTGAAAATCAGCCTATTGACATGCATGGAAGAGTTATAAGGTGGGTTTTATTAAAGATGTACCCTTTCATAAAAAGGGATACATTTTCTGAAATGTGAAGGAGAACACTCATTTACTAATAGAGCACTGAAGAAGTGATTAAAAAAAAAAGACTGTTGACCTAGAGAAAAAAACGTAAGGGGCACACAATTAAAATCCTAAAATGACTTATTAGTAAGATATTTATGGACGTTCGTAATTTTGCTGTAAACTTAACCTTTCAATTTCATCTCCCATCACCTCCCTTAATTCTTTGGGGTATGGCCTTCTCTCAACCTAGAATGCCCTGCTCTGTAAGTTTTCACCTCTAAGATTTTCTCTCATTTTTCAAAACTTAGTTCAAATGCCACCTCCTTCATCACCTACCATTCAGAGTCACCCTCCCCTCCTTCAGACTCCTAAATAGCTTGTCTGTAATTCCACTTTAACACATTTCTCATTCTTCAGTATGGCCCATTGCAATAAACCGTTATACATTTGTTTTCTTTACCTCATCACAAACAGCTTAATTGCTAAGGATACGCTTTACTCATCCTATTACTTTCTCTCCTCCTCTATGTGAATCTCCATGTGGTATCTGTGTTATTAGTACCTGCCTGTATCTTTACCCTGGTCTCCAAAGAGTGCTTAGTATAATGTCTTTCACAAAGGTGTATAAAGAATTTAGTAAACTTCAAACTCTGATTAAACTTCTTAATACTAGGGGTCTCTAATGAGACAAACTTTGGCTTACAGAAAAAACGGTATGATCTCTAGCTATTCTCATTTCTTAACTAAATAAATGGAAACTATAGAAAAAAAAGTTTCTACTCGCAACTTTCATGTATAATTAGTTAGTTCCTTTTTTTTGTTTGTTTCATTAGGTGAAGTTTATTGGAACCATCTCAAGACTATTTATTCTTGAGAACCAAGAGAGTATTTTTCAAAATGCTACTCTGGATCAGAACATTGGTCATTCCATCCTAGTAGTTTGTGCCTAAGAGAGGAACGGTCATTCCTCTGAGCTGACAACTTCTTACAGTTAGGAATATATTGGGGTATATAAAGAAATTCCTAATTTTCCTCAGTACCCTTTAAGGAACTTGTAATTCACATGTTTCAAACTGACTATCCTCCAGGATACTGACTTTTGATAGTTTATTGCTTGCTATAAAAAGAAGTGCTCCATAAGTTAAGTACCTTAAGTTTCAAATCCCAAGAACATTCATATCCTTAGGTTTGGTAAAGAATCAATATTTCCCTCATCTATTTTATTCTACTTGTGGATAAGGGTCTCAAGGACAAGGGCCATGACAAATCACTATGTTCTCCATAACAACTACCCTAGTGGCAGGTTGCTGATAAAAGTTATTCCAATGAATGTAAATCATTATTTTGTAGAACCGAACCATATCTTCCTTCTGATTTGCTGTTTAGATCATATGCACACATGCATGCCCAGTCGCTCAGACATATGTGATTCTTTGCAACCCCATGGACTGTAGCCCACCACGCTCCTCTCTCTCCATGGAATTTTCCAGGCAAGAATACTGGGATAGGTTGCCATTTCCTACTCCAGGGGATCTTCCTGACCCAGGGATTGATCTCAAGTCCCCTGCATCTCCTGCATTGGCAGGCAGGTTCGTTACCACTGAGCTATCTAGGAAACCACATGGGAAGTCTGGACCGTATAGTTAACTGTGTCAGTGTGGAGAAGGCACACTATTTTATATGCATGCTTATTCAAATAATAACAAAGAAGATCTGTTTCAAATTTAATAAAAGCCAAAGTATAAGAGCACTTATTTCATCTGGTGGTGAGCTACAATAAATATTACACATAAAATGATTTGAAGAAAGATCCTGTGCAAGAATATCTCAGTTTAAGAATGCAGATTATATTATGTAAGGAGAAAAATGACTTTTGTTGCTCCTGATAGAAGAAACAAGGGCAGCCAGCACTAGGAAAAGCATCAAAAACAAAAGTGGCCTTTTCCAGATGACCCCTGTCCGTTTGACATCACTCCCACTTCCTTGCTTTCTGGCCATCCTGTACATTTCCTAACACAGACCTGGAATTAGCCATTTCTACAAAGGACTCTTAGTTTTCTGAATGTTTTCTGAATGTTGAGATTTAAGCCAACTTTTTCATGCTCCTCTTTCATTTTCATCAAGAGGCTTTTTAGCTCCTCTTCACTTTCTGCCATAAGGATGGTGTCATCTGCATATCTGAGGTTATTGATATTTCTCCCGGGAAATAGATGGGGAAACAGTGGAAACAGTGTTAGACTTTATTTTGGCGGGGAGGCGGGGGGCGGGGCATCAAAATCACTGCAGATGATGATTGCAGCCAGGAAATTAAAAGACGCTTACTCCTTGGAAGAAAAGTTATGACCAACATAGATAACATATTAAAAAGCAGAGATATTACTTTGCCAACAAAGATGTGTCTAGTCAAGGTTATGGTTTTTCCAGTGGTCACGTATGGATGGGAGAGTTGGACTGTGAAGAAAGCTGAGCGCTGAAGAATTGATGCTTTTGAACTGTGGTGTTGGAGAAGACTCTTGTGAGTCCCTTGGACTGCAAAGAGATCCAACCAGTCCATCCTAAAGGAGACCAGTCCTGAGTGTTCACTGCAAGGACTGATGCTGAGGCTGAAACTCCAGTACTTTGGCCACCTCATGCGAAGAGTTGACTCATTGGAAAAGACCCTGATGCTGGGAGGGGTTGGGGGCAGGAGGAGAAGAGGATGACAGAGGATGAGATAGTTGGATGGCATCGCCGACTCAAAGGACAAGGGTTTGGGTGAACTCCAGGAGTTGGTGATGGACAGGGAGGCCTGGCGTGCTGCGATTCATGGGGTCGCAAAGAGTCGGACATGACTGAGCGACTGAAGTGAACTGAACTGAACAAAGGACTCTGGCTCCTTTTAGTTAGAAATGGTTCTTAGAAACTACAATCTGAATGCTAGGATATTCATTAACATTGGGTCGTTACTGCTTCTAGGCATTTTCAGTGGACAGTGCTAGCTTGCTATTTTTTAAGTTAGCAAATGTTTCTAGATTAGAAGCAAAACTTCCTGATTATACTGACGAGGCCAAGTGTTTGCTCAAAGATATTTTATAAAACTTTTCCTAGTGTTTTTTTAATACATCTTATATAGATGTACTTAAAAAAAATTGATGCTTGATTAAAAGTACAATTATATAAGATGTATGAAAACACACTAAGTCCACTAATTCATAATGATACTACAAAAAAAAAAAAGGGAGGGGTGTTGGGAAGATAGAGGGAAAAAAACAGCAAAATATCAATGGTTATGAAGGTTGGAACATGGGATTTCTTTCTTCTGTCTTTTGTATATGGTTGAAAAAAGTTTTGCAATAAAATTTTTAAAAATAAGATTATTAGGAGAAATTTACTATTTTAATATTGGACTTGGAACAGCTTCCACTGGCAGTGGTTCTTTATGGATCAGTGAGAGCAGTTTCACAACCTCATTCTCAAATCCTCTCAGTATCCTGGAATATCATTTTCATGGGCCAGGAAAAAAGTTTGTCTCAAGTGAGAAAGTCCTTTTAAATAATCTTTTCATAAACTTTGGGCTCCAAATCCTTTTACCAAGTTTTGTATCCCATACCCAAATGATTCTCCTTGATAGACAAGAACCAACTTCTTTCTGTATTAATTCTTTATGGTTCAACTTAGGTCCAATATAGCATGTTACTACCATATCCCTAAATAACATCATTATTTGATTAATGAGTGCACCAGTAAAGTTATGTTCTAAGTTTTCATGCAACTTTACAAGAGATAATTCAGTAAAAATGCTGACCTTTACCAAATGGCTAGCTAAACTGCAGGCATTTCAAGCTAACCTAGAAAATGGTAATGGGGAAAGATGATTCAGGTGTAGTAGTTCCATTTAAGGCTTCTTTTTGTCTGCTCTATCCTCAGGGTCTTTTTTAATTCCCTTTCCCTTCCTATCTGAAGGGCTTCAAGTCTTTTTAAGGATGTACTAATGGTTAAGATGGAATTTAGAATCAATCTGGACTGAAAAATTGGCTGTCACTCAGTTGTACATATAACCTTAAGCAATAGCCTTACTCTAAGTTTCAATTTCTTCATCTGTAAAATGGTGAGAATAATACCTAGTCCTCAGAGTGTTGATAGAAGGATTAAATGAAATAGCATGAGTAAAGACACTGAATGAAACACCTGGCACATAGCAAAACACTCAGTAAGTGGTATCTATAAAGCAGGACGTGAAGGAATGGGTTTAAAGTCTGGGTTACAGAATAAAGGAAGAATCATTATAATAGAGACAGCTGCCATCATCTGACTGCTATCCAGTGACAGCAACTACAGAAAGGAGGCCTGCAAACAAATAATTCCCACTCCGAGAATGCAATTCGTGGAGGTGCGTGTCTCCTTTCATATAATGACCTCACTGCGGAAGATACCGTTTTAAACCATCCACACCATTCTCTTCCACATTAGCTGATGTGCTCTCCAACATATTTTTAGGAGGACAACATATTTGTTTTCACTTGCTGAAATACAAATCTGATACTTTTCTCCCAAAACAATCCAATGGCTTCCCATTTCCTACAGGATAATTGTCAAATGCTTTATCTTAACATTTTAGAATCTCCAGATGAGAGTACAAATCGATCATTTCAGCCTTTTCCACCAATGACCAGGTATGCGGATCATACCCCATTAAATCTTGTAGATATACCTGGACTGGAAATGAACACTTCCCTTTACAGTATTATTCTGACACTTATGTATGGTCTTAATTATATTTGTTCAAAATTTTACTCAGTGTGAACTGCAGCTCTTAAGAGGGATAGTAATAATAATTTCTTAGACTAGTAGTTACCAAGTAGAGTACCTTGTTTGTGCTCAGTGCTAAATTCTGTAGAAACTACCTCACTAAGAGACTCATAATGATCTACTGAAGTAGGTATTATTATTGTCTTCAGATTGCAATGAGGAAATCAAGACTTAAGGAAGTTAGGTAACTTGCCCAAAGTCTTAGCAAGTAAATAGCAGAACCCTGACTGTACACAAAAATCTGTCTGACAGTGCATATAATGTAACATTATTTTGTGCAAAGGTAATATTAAAAATTTAACTCTTTACAGATAAGGTAACTGAGACTTGGTGGAAAACTCCAGAGGCTTGCCCAAGGTCACAAAGATAAGTGCAAGAGACCAGAAAAAGGAATAATCAGAGAACAAAAAAGAGTTCTTATAAATTAAAAATAGGGTAGTTGAAAGGAAAGTTCAGTTGAGTTTATCGTCAATGGAAGATACAATTAAGAACATCTTCTATCGTGTCCAACTCTGTGCGACCCCATTGACGGCAGCCCACCAGGCTCCCCAGTCCCTGGGACTCTCCAGGCAAGAACACCGGAGTGGGTTGCCATTTCCTTCTCCAATATCTACATCTATCTATATTTAATCATATTAATGATTATTTTTAAAAAGCAAAGTTAAATTGCTGAAAACAATTTCAAAGAATAAAACTTTGTGAAAAGTAAATTGTAAATACCAGCTTCTCTTTGCTACCTTTGTAGTTTTTGCCTTATGGTGTTCACAAAATCACCAACCTCCACCTTTTCACAAATTCCATAGTNTTGCTGAAAACAATTTCAAAGAATAAAACTTTGTGAAAAGTAAATTGTCAAAAAAAAAAAAAAGAACATCTTCTGACTAGTGAGACAAAAAGACAAACAGAAAACAGAAGAGTTAAGAAATCAATCTCAGAGATTTTGCTTTGACTAACAGGAGGTCTAGAAAGTAAGGACAGAGAATATGGAAGGGAATACATTTTCAAAGAAACACGAAGGGGCAGAGAATGTTAGCTGTCTGCAGAATCCCTTCTCCTCTTCTTCCTGGGTGCTTACTACATTTCTCAGGTTCCCTTAAGAATTAAGAGGCCAAGTGACTAAGTGCTCGCAAATGGAATGTGAGTGGGAGTACAAGCCATTTCCAGGCCTGGCTCATAGATTCTCCCAAGTATTTTTGCCTTCCTGTGGGCTGAACTGGCAATCAACAAAGTGATCTTGGGAAGCACACTTTGCAGGAACCCCTGCTGACCTAGAACATCTGTTCTCTATTACGTGAGAAATACAGTTATCTTGTAGTGGGGCCACTACACTGTGGGGACTATCTGTTATAAGGCTTAAGGTTTCTTATAATTTTAAACTACCCTAATACATGATACAAGTACATTGCCCTTTCCAGAATTTAAAGACTTAATTCTCCAGTAAAAACAATATTTTGTACGGAAAAACAAAGTGATAGTACACTACATAGCTATAATAATATAAATGTGACTTTTAAATGAAATAAAAATTTGTGATAAAGGATATTGGAAGGGAGAGGGGAAGGAAAATGTAGTAGTGGTGGTGGTGGTGGAAAAACAAAATTGTCACCTAGTCCATGAGAAGTTTAACAGATGTTTTTTAAAATGGGCAAATCAAAACTTAGTAAAAGCTCCTAATTCATAATATAGAGATAAATACCAGATGAACAAATGAACAAGATCAAAGTGGCTCTCTTTGGTAAATGGGACTGAGGAATGCAGAAGGAAGAAGCAAAGAGCTGCTGTTTGTTGTTGCGTCTGGTTTATTTATTTGGCTGCACCGGCTCTTAGCTGCAGCATGTGGGATCTAGTTCCCTGACCAGGGATTGAATCTGGGCCCCCTGCATTGGGAAGGCAGAGTCTCAGCCACCAGATCACCAAGAAAGTCCCTATACCTGGTTTTTAAACTATGTGGCACGTATTATTTTGATACAATTAAATATTTTAAAATGCACAAGGACTTGGGAATTGAAAACAGATGAGATGGACTAGGTATGGAATAGCCTGTGAAGTTCAAAATGGTAAAGTAGAAAGAGAAGGGGAGACCAAAAACAAAAGGCTACTATCCCCAAGCCCTGCTACACTCATAGTCCTGATCCTAGGAGTCAGTGGCCTCACAATGCCCAAGAAACTCTGTAAATGAGCAAACACAAAAAAGTCATAATCGGGGATTTTATTATCTGACTAGACTTTAGGTTTTTGGCTGCCCTGTGGTCCCATATATGTACAGCGATATTTATTCTCCCCCCACATGAAAGCATGTCACCTGAGTAGAAGCTAACCATAAAAGGATATTGTATGTATGTGTCCGTGTCTGTGTATATTTGTGTAATGAGGGGATTCAATTTTATGTAAAGAGGGTAAAGTGAATGTGAAAGTGTTAGTTGCTCCATCGTGTTCGACACTTTGCAACCCCGTGGACTGTATCCCACCAGGCTTTTCTGTCCATGGAATTCTCCAGACAAGAATACTGGAGTGGGTAGCCATTCCCTTCTCCAGGGGATCTTCCCAACCTGGGGATTGAAGCTGGGTCTCTCGTAGGAAGATTCTTTACCATCTGAGCCACTAGTGAAGTGAAGAGGGTAAGTGGGCAGCCAGAAAGAGGGTGGATTGAGAAGTGTAAGCTATAATGTAATAGGTAGAAAAGAAAGGAAAGTGGAGGAAAGAGGGGCAGTAGGTGGAAGGAATTTTACTTAAAAAGCATTTTGTTGCAGCGTGAACAATCACAGAGACATAGACTTGGAGGGCTGACTTAAAGCACAGCAAATATGAATCCAAAAGGGAACTGATCCTATCTCAAATGATGCTAATGCCATCTACTTTTAACAACTTTTCCAAACTCAAACCTACTTTAAAGGAAAGCATGCACCTACCCTTTGAGGAGCATAAACAGGATGTGAGGATGAGCACTAATGTACTCCACGGTAGGAATCCGAGCACCTATCTGTCTTCTCAGGATGTTGTTAAATATCTGGGTCACATCCTTTTTTCCCTGTTAAAGAAACAAACAACCGTTAAGTTGTATATTTTAAATGAGTGAATTATATGGCATGTACATTATTTCAAAAGCTGTTTATATACAAACACACACATACTCAGTCCATTTAATATGATATTTTCCCACCTGTGCATTCTTTGACTTCATTTGTCTAAAAATGGGTACAAAAATAAACAAACAAAATAAACAAACAACCAGACTCAAGGCCAAATAAAATCAATGCCCCACACACACAGTAAGCATTTCAAATCATTAAATGCATGAAGTACAGTCAAAGCTTGTGTCTAAAGGCTTTATGATCTCTATTTTTACAGTAATAAAACCAAAGGTTGAGGACCACTTTTTAATTAGGGTTGGGGAACAGAAAAAGATCTTAAGGGGATAGAAAGTTTCAAAAACAGGACCATTAACTGGCTTGAGAAGCCGATTCTAGAGTGCTTTTTATTTTTTTAACGTAGCAAGAAATAAGCATTAGTGATTAAATTATCACAGTAGGAAGTTTTCTGCATTTTGGAGCTGCCTTCTAATTTAACCTGAGCAGTTGACTGTATCCACCCTATTTTTGCAAGGCACACCTGCCTTTAAAATGAATGCATGAACTCTTACATACAATACGTTTTCATCCTTTGATCTCTTATCACACTGTATTTCAAAACATCAAAGAGTCTAAGGCTGTGTCTTGAATACTGGCCAAACCTCAAAAACCACAGCTCTGAGTTTGATCCTGAGCCCATAGAGCAGAAAGCTTGCAATCTCAGCCATAACTCTTTTTTTTTTTTTTTGTAACTCATACGAATATGCTGAAGTAATTTTTTTTTCTGTCAGCATCTTTAAGGCTTAAAGGATTAGAGAAAAATTTATGGTTATAAAGTAATGAGTTTTCTTTTTAAACAACTGTAACCCAAAGGTCTGTCTTCTAATGAGCCCTTATTCACACCACAGCAGGGTCTTCCAGTTCTTTGCTCACCCCATTGGACTACTCTCCTCCTGGTTTCTGAAGAAGGAAGTGGGCTTGTCACACAGATTGCTGAGTCAGTCTCTGCTACTCAATCGAAACCAATGCCTTGGGCCACCATTACCGCTATCAGCTCTGGAGTTCAAATCCCTGCTCCTAGCTCCTCTCAACTCTTGTTCATTGTCTTGCCTTCTACAACCAGTTATTTCCTCAACTAGCTATTTTATACACGGTTTATCCCAAGTGTAGAAAAATGCCTCTTCCCCTTCATTCAACATATTATTAGTACACAGTTCTTTTATCAAGGGTTTAAGGGTAACAAATGGTAATTACAGCACACTGCAGAAACAACTTCCAATTGAATCCCACACATCACTATTATTACAGATTCCTCAGCATTTCTGATTATCTTTTTCCTTAAGCCCCTTCCTCTGTCATGGTTCTGGAGCCTTCAGTCTCCTTTACTCCATACCCTTTTCCTATCTCCTATTTCCTTCTACTCTCAAAGTTAGCCAATGACAGGACATTTCTCAAATTTCTGTTATTTTACTCTGCAAAAGGAATCTAAGCTCTTTTCTTTCAGTCTTTTCCTTCCAAACACTGCCTGGACCTCACTTTTCACAGTGAATAAAAAAGCCCATGTAGGTGTCTTCTAAACAAAAGGTCTGTTTTTCTCTGTAAGCAATGCTCCATCTTTTTAGGCTCTCTGGCAAAAGCTGCAGCCCATCCCTAAAGAAATAATTTTCCTTTCCTGTTATAAAAATACACCAAAGATTTTACAATCAAAGAGATGCAGGTTCGATCCCTGGGTGGGAAGATTCCCCTGGAGAAGGACATGGCAACCCACCCCAGTATTCTTGCCTGGAGAATCCCATGGACAGAGGAGCCTAGAGGGAGAGGGCAACAGTCCATGGGGGTCGCACAGAGTCAGACATGATTGAAGTGACTTAACATGCAAAATGCACTTTTTAATGTGGATACTTTAAGCATGAGAAGAAAAGTTGCTGCCTGCAGGCTGATCTTTAACACTTCTAGTTCATTGAAATGGATAGTACATTTCTGCAAGTAGTCTAATGGTGCTCGTAATGGTGCGTTCTTTCTGAAAATACTGTATGTAATGGGTAGAATGCTTAAAACTAAACTGTTTTCAACTTTAACTGCTTTTCTTTCATTCATTCAACCAAGAAGCATTTCAGTTCAGTTCAGTTCAGTTCAGTCGCTCAGTTGTGTCCGACTCTTTGCGACCCCATGAACTGCAGCACGCCAGGCCTCCCTGTTCATCACCATCTCTCGGAGTTCACTCAGACTCATGTCCATCGAGTCCGTGATGCCATCCAGCCATCTCATCCTCTGTCATCCCCTTCTCCTCCTATCTCCAATCCCTCCCAGCATCAGAGCCTTTTCCAATGAGTCAACTCTTCACATGAGATGGCCAAAGTACTGGAGTTTCGGCTTCAGCATCATTCCTTCCAAAGAAATCCCAGGGCTGATCTCCTTCAGANTCCTTCCCAGCATCAGAGTCTTTTCCAATGAGTCAACTCTTCACATGAGGTGGCCAAAGTACTGGAGTTTCAGCTTTAGCATCATTCCTTCCAAAGAACACCCAGGGCTGATCTCCTTCAGAATGGACTGGTTGGATCTCCTTGCAGTCCAAGGGACTCTCAAGAGTCTTCTCCAACACCACAGTTCAAAAGCATCTATTCTTCAGCACTCAGCTTTCTTCACAGTCCAACTCCCGCATCCATACATGACCACTGGAAGAACCGTAGCCTTGACTAGACAGACTTTTGTTGGCAAAGTTATGTCTCTGCTTTTCAATATGCTATCTAGGTTGGTCATAACTTTTCTTCTCAGGAGTAAAACGTCTTTTAATAAATATAACCATAATGTTATAAATCCACATAAGACTGAGCTCTTGATTACCTCTTTGCCATTATCACCCACCTCTCTTTTCTCACGATTTTATGGGACTATCATAATATATATCATAATATCCCATCCATCTTTCTTTCACAAATAAATCAAATTTCCTTCTGCCTTAGGACCCTTACTACATTTGAAAACTCTGCCTTACCCCAGATCTTAACATTGATTTTCGCCTTTTTTTTTTGGAAATTCAAGACTCAGTTGGAGTTTTTAGAACATTGAGCAACCTAGCACACAACCACTGTGATTTTTCTTTAATATTTTGCTGTTTTATTTTATTAATGTCACTTAAGTTTTGAAATCATTGTTTGTTTTATCATTTTATCTCCCCATAGTAGAATAAAAAATCCATATGTGCAGGAAATTTGTCTGTATTGCAGAATAAGGTATCACTAACCACGAGACCAATGCCTACCATCGTATGCTACAAAATAAAAATTTTTGAGCAACTGTATATTTGAACAAACTCCAAATGAAAGAATTTTGGCTACTTCCCTCTTAGGGAGAAGAAAGCGGCTCCTCGGGGGTCTGGTAGAGTTTGAGTCTGGGGTGACTCTGTCCTCACCTGTGTTCTGACCTCCGCTGCCTGGGTCACAGAGATCTGCTAGAGGTCACAGTGGGTGGTTCTGTAGAACTACGGGCAAGAGGTCAGCCATCACTCCATTGCTGTTGTTGTTGTCTAGTGGCTGAGTCATGTCCAATTTTTTTGCAACCCCACGGACTACAGCCCACCAGGCTCCTCTGCCCACAGGATTCTCCAGGCGAGAACGCTGGAGTGTGTTGCCATGCCTTCCTTCAGGGGATCTCCCAGTCCAGGGACCAAACCCACGTCTCCTGAATTGACAGGTGAATTCTTTACCACTGAGCTCCCTGGGACAGCCCATCACTCCATAGGGGACTTCAAATTAGCTTTTCCTCAGAATTCACTCATTAGAAATTGTCAAAATATGTTTGCTTGTTGACCCTCATGAAAATATTTTGCACTTTATCAGTATAAAAAATTGACTTATGCGTGTCTAAGAATACAGTCAGAATGCTAGGAACAAGACTGTGGCCTCTGAAGTCAGATTGCTTGTCTTCCAGTACTGCTCTGCCACTGGGTACCTCTACCTTGTAAAGTCTTTCAGCTTTTTGTTTTTTATGCTTTTTCCCCTTGTGGTAGGAAAAAAAAAAAAATGAGGACAACCCAATACCTGTGTCATAAAGTGATATGGAGATTAAATAATCGCATGCAAGTGCTACCTAAACATTAGCTACTTTACTATATTTGATATTAAGGCCTTCCAGACACTTGAAATCATGAATACCAGCACTGCCAAGCAGGACAAAGTTCTCTTTTCCTTTCTTAAAAGTTTAGTCATGAGTTAATATTAACAGATTAACACTTGTGTACCAGCAGCACATGAACATTTGTAGGTTTCTCCTTGTACTAGCCTATTTAGTATCTGCTCCTTGAGGCTCTAACTTTGACCTTGAGTTGGACCTTTCCACTGTTTGCTGAAACATGAGTTTGAATCTTGCCATTTTTTTAAAAAAAATCTCTATGTTAGCTTTAATTGTTTAAAATTAGAGAGAAAATTTAAATACTGAAAAAATGAATCAGGGAACCTAACGCTGTGCAAACGCTGCTGTGCAAGTCTGTCCTGTGGCAGGGACCGTGGCTGAGGCAGCCGCAGTTTGGGTACAGGCTGCAGGCCACCTGGGAGCACTGTGCCTCCACCGCACAGAGGTAGGTGGCTGCGTCTCCCAGCTGGGAGGCTGTGATGTGCAGGCTACTATACCGCTCCTTAGAATTCACTGTGGAGCTCAGCCTTTCATTCTGCTTTGTCCCTGAAGCTATGAAAAACAGACTGATGAGGCTGCCTCCAGGATTCTGCTGGAACCACTGCACACTGCTCACTGTGGCAGAAAAATTGCACCTCAGAGTAGAGCTGGCTCCCTCCTGGAAGCTCAAGACTGAAGGACTCTGCTCCACCTTCACTCCGCTCACCCCTGCTTGGAAAGAGAGAGAAGCAAACACAAATGATGTCCCTGGGAAGTCAGGGTGCAATTTCCAGACCTGTAACCTATCTCAGGAAACACCTGAGGGTGTACGACCTTCTAGGAGCCCCAGGTCAGCTCTCCTTCCCCCCCTCCCACTGTCAACTGTGGACACTCCCNTGCACCTCAGAGTAGAGCTGGCTCCCTCCTGGAGGCTCAAGACTGAAGGACTCTGCTCCACCTTCACTCCGCTCACCCCTGCTTGGAAAGAGAGAGAAGCAAACACAAATGATGTCCCTGGGAAGTCAGGGTGCAATTTCCAGACCTGTAAACTATCTCAGGAAACACCTGAGGATGTAGGACCTTCTAGGAGCCCCAGGTCAGCTCTCCTTCCCTCCCTCCCACTGTCAACTGTGGACACTCCCCAGGCCCCTCTCTGAGATGACCCCGACTCACAGCAAATCCGGATGCACAGTAGCCCCAGCAGGATTCCCCATGTTCTCTTCATGACTCCTTGCCCAATTACTGGAATGCCTTCTCCCCTACCTGAAGGGTACAGTCTTGGGTCCAGAGAAATTTTGTTCTTACTGTCAATGTGTTCCATTAGAGTCACTGAGAACCAGTCACATCTGAGGTGTGTCACTCACTTAACAGGAAACTCCACCAATGATGGCCCAGGCCGGGCTCAGTGTGTAAAGTCTCAGGTGTGTGGATGTGTAGGGGGTGGGGAAACCCAGGCTGGTGAGGGTGAGGGAGCCAATGAGGGGGAAATACCCAGCACTCCCAGTCTTTTTTTTCTTTTTTTCAGAACTGTTTTAGGTAGGAAAGAGTGAAAGTTTGGATGGAAGGTAAAAAAAGTGAAGAAAAAAAAAAACTTAGAGGGAAATAGAGGCCTGGTTTTAACACAATCTGGAAGATGATAGTTTCAGTGAGCCTGCCTTCTGAACAAGAATTAAAACATGAAGTTTGACAAAGAATTGGATAATTTATTTACATGGAATGTCTAACAAAGAAATTCTGTTTCATGGTACATTACATTTTGTTAATCCCTTTTGTTACAAAACTAAACACAAATAAAAGAAATTAAAATAGTTTTGTAAATCTAAAAATGTAGATTTATTTTTATATATGTTCAGTTCAGTTCAGTTCAATCACTCAGTCATGTCCGACTCTTTGCGACCCCATGAATCGCAGCACACCAGGCCTCCGTGTCCATCACCAGCTCCCGGAGTTCACCCAAATTCACATCCATTGAGTCAGTGATGCCATCCAGCCA
>SJYV01015833.1:2974-43573 GCA_006410875.1 Neotragus pygmaeus | reverse complement strand
TCTGTTGTGCAGCAGAACCCAACACAGCACTGTAAAGCAATTATCCTCCAATTAAAAATAATTTAAAAAAATGAGCCAAACCCCCTTCATATAGGTTTCATCATCAGTGATAAGAGGGGAGCATTTCCAAAAGTCTTCCATAGAGCTTGCTAATTTAAACTTAAGTCACAGTTACCTTTTCTCAACTAAAAAAAAAGTAAACAACCACATTAAAGAAAATTTCAGGAAAGTTCAGAAATTCCCATTCTTTTATCTTTTATTCCATATACGACTCACAGATAGAAATAATGCAGTGAAAAAGTACATCTATGGGGGAAACTAATTGGGCCAATAAGTTTCATTTTAAAAAATCAATGGGATGGGGACTTTCCCGGCAGTCCAGTGGTTTAGAATATGACTTCAAAGGCAGGGGACATGGGTATCCTTGGTCAGGAAACTAAGATGTCACATGTCTCGGGGCAACTAAACCTGAGCAAACTGAAAGATCCCGCTTGCCACAGAGAAGATCCCATGCGTAGCAAGTAAGACCCGGATGCAGCCAAAAATAAGTACATAAAAATTTTTTTTTTAATCAGTGGGATGGAGATTACAGGAGTATATATATTTCTCAACATTCAATGAAACATTCTCTTAAAATGGGTACATTTGAATAAATGTAAATTTTAAAATAAAAAAGCACACATAACAGTTCTACTGTATTTGTTATATCCCAAAAAGGCCTCTCCCTACTGCAAAATTGTAACTTAGAAATTGCCTTCCCAGATATAATAAATTACAAAGCACATCATTATTGTTATTATGCCATTATTTGTTGAGTTGAAGTAAGAGTGATATGTAATATTTCTGCAATAAGTCTGAAGTTGACACCTTACTTCAGAATGTCCCATGTATTCAAGATACCAAGCTTGTAAATTGCCCCCCTCATCACCATCCCTTACTCACTCAGGGTTGTCACTAAGTTACACCATGGTCTTTTCTTCTTTTAACAGTTAGGCCTATTCTGTACTACTATTGCTTTGCTTGCTTCTTAAAATTCTTGACAGGCCATCTCTTTCTCATAATAAAAACTGTGTGCCCCTAAACCCCTTTCCTTTTTGGGGTACATTGGAAAAACTACTCAGTTCCATTTTTGTAAACCAAAGAAAGAGTTCAGTCTCCATGTGGTAAATATTTATTAGCTACCTACTTATGTGCCAGATGCTGGGCTAGATCTTAGAAATGCCTGATAAGTATTAAAGAATCAGCTAGAAATATTTCTGTAACAAGGAAAAGAAAAATCACTGCTTTTAATGTAAGATTAGGTCTCATAAACAGTGCAGTTAATCTTAGAAGCTCTTAAAAGTACATATAAATGCTATTTATAAACATATTGCTTTTCTTCATGTATTAACATTTAGGAAAAATAAAAATGTCTTATTCAACCCTGAATTGTTTTTAGATTTAGTTTCATCACTTTTTGTTGTTGTTTACAGTTGCTAAGTCATGTCCGAATCTTTGCAATAACTGATTTTCTAATATGTTTCAGGGTGACAATGGTTTTTCTATAGTGTGAATAAAATATAATCTTATACTATAATAAAATCAAGCAATCATTTGTTAAATCGTTTCCCAGGGAAGATGGTTCCTAAATTCCCAACAACCCAATCACAGATAAATTTCTAAGGTACAAAACACTTGGAATCTGAGGATGACTTATTCCCTATTTCTATATATTTACATTCCTATAGGCTTAAGAAATGGTGCCACTACTAAGATAATATCAATGAAATACTAGTTTAAAATAAAAGCTTCTTCTGAAGATTGTGAAGCTATATGCAATTCTTTCATCAGTCTAAGCACTGAGTGTGGGGAATTCTGTAAAGAAGTAAAACTTGGTTTGTGATATAAATATAATTGCTTTGGATTTATTTTTGACTTCAAGAACAAGATACTAGTGCAGAAAAGGTTTCCACAGACCAGCTAAGTTTCTTCTTATACACAGGTCAACAGGTTTAAAAAAAACCAAATCACACACACACACACATACACACACACAAACCCATGAAACAAAACCTGTTCTACAGGCTTCTGAACACATACAGGAACTATTAGAGAAAGTACAGCCAGTTTATATCATACCTCGAGTACAAACCCTTTTAATTGTTCACTGACACTCTGCTTAAGTTTTCACTTCTGCTAAGTTGTTCTGCCTTAAAGGACTCACTTGAATCAGTAACTAAGGACATCTTTTTTGAGGCTGGTAGAGTAGATTAGAAACTTTGCTTAGAAAGATGCATCTTTAAGCGATGACTCACTTTAGCACTAACAACGTATACTTCCTTCTTCCCACAGAAGAACGATTACATGCCTTCCATGGATGCCTTTATAAAGACGTGTAAAATTAGTATACAATCTCTGTTAAGATTGTAAAATGAGGTTTACTGGAATGAGAATACATATTTCAAGAGTTTACTCTTTTTTCTCTGCTCTACTGCTTACACACATAAATGCAACTGGTTAAAATAGTTCTTCACCAGAACAACAACATTATATGAGAGTTTGGTCCCATCTATGAGAACAAAATAAGTGTTCTTATTCCTTATTCCTTAATTTGAAAGGTGCATTCATTTTGTATCAAATGGTAAGTTTGAGATGTAAATTATCTAATTTTTGTTTTCACTATAGAACTTTGAGTCTAACTAAGCACTCAACATTCAAATTTCATATCCCTTTAATTAATGGCATCATTAACATTCCTAACTGAATTACGAGGGAATGCTGCAATTTATAATAATTGACACTATCAAACATCACAATGATCATATTAAATTTACTGACAATAAACAGATAGAGGTAACTTTGGAATTTTCGTTCAGTTGAAAGAGAAACATTAAAATGGTATCCTGCCACTGTTTTATTTTTGGAAACACACTGTAAATAAAAACCCATTTCCAAAATAAGATATTCCATGGACACAGAATAGTTGGTAATGATTCAAGTGCCTTAGGCAACAGAGAAGTATTGTTTTGTAGTTGTTGTTTTTTAAAACCTCTCCTAGTAACAGCAGTTCATCATGCACAAAGAAACGAGGTAACAGCTTGGTTTATAAAACAAATTTATAAGCAGTAACTGTAAAACCTCAACTAAACGAAAGTTTATCATATTAATTCCATTTCTGTGAACCAGGATAGGTAACCTGGTTGATAACTCACCCAATGTTATAGAAAAGTCCAGGCTTGTCTAAGCAGCGAAAAGTAGACCCATGGTGAGGTGCTGAAGACAGCTCTCTCTGGGGCTCAAAGCACTTTAGATGAAGTAGCCTTTATCTTCCATTTAACAGAGGGTGCCTCCTATTACCAAAGCATGGCAGAGAAAAGACTTTCCACGATCTGTCTTGACTTTCTGTCTCTCTCTTTGAAGAGTAACAGTTACCACCGGAAAAGGTTAGCAGAAAATGCTCACTGAACACTCACAGCGGGCAGCTGTAAATTTCCACTCTCTTTACTTGCTCTCAGATTCCCAGCCTTGCTTGTCTCTTAATCTGTCACAGGCAGTTCTGTTTCTGGTCAAACCAGCTTGCTTGTGCTTTCTTCTCTCCTCTAACGCACGCTTTTAGACACATTCCACACAGTCACAGCTCCATCTTTCTCTCCCTCCCTCCCAATCATGCAATGTCACAAGAATGTGTGTAAAGCAATTAAGTTGAGGCAAATTTAATTCTTGGCCAAAAAAAAAAAAAAAAGTCTAGGGATAAACAAAATCTTTTTTTCATCACATCTTTTCTCCTCTAAGTCCTATACTTGCATGGGGTTTTGTCAACAGATTAAATTGCCCTGACCATCTTGTTTCAAAATGTAAATGACAAAGGCATGTTGATAGTGATAACAGATTTATCTGCCAATATGCTAGTTCCTCGGGCAGATGCTATTTTCAGTCATAATAAGAAAGTGTAGGAAGTAAACACACCAATATTAGTAATTTAATCTTGAGATTTAAAAAGCAAGGGAGATAGGGGGTTAGTGATGCAATGGATAATGCATCTGACTATAGGTCAGAAGATTCTTAAAAAAGCAAGGGAGGTGTTAGAATGAGTATACATAATTTCAATGTAATTTTGTGAAAAAAATTTAAAAATATGGCATATTTTGAAATTTAGCATCACTATTAGTTATACAAAGGAAATTACATAGAACAGAGAAACAACACCAAACACAAAATGGTTTATACCATTCATGTGCAACCAAATGCTCCCCACTTCATCACGCACAAGCACTATCGGTCAGGATATGTAACACCCCTTCAGTGAAAATTCTAAAAGCTAAAGCTTATAAAAAACATTTTTTCAGTATTATACACGTATAACTATAGAGCAAATTATCTTTTTTTTTTTTTTTGGCTATGCTGTGTGGCATGTGGGATCCTAGTTCCTTAACCATGGACCAAACCTACGCTCCCTGGAGCGGAAGCATGGAGTCTTAAACACTGGACCACCAGGAAAGTCCTGATTATCAATTTTGAGAGAAGGAGGCTCATAATATTCACTTTCAATGGTGGCAAATGAGAGACTGGGTTTTTTTGGTAGGGGAATTCCTTCTCTTCTTTTGACTATCGCTATTAGGTTCACAAATTTTCATATATTCAATATGCTTCAGTCAATTACAGGCACTATTCTTTTTGCTGCTGTCCTTGTAGCCTGTGCTTTTGCCCCCACCAAAAGCACGGTCTGCAGCAAAAAGCTCGTGTAATATTATTTTAAGAAGAAATCCAGTCACAGTGGGCAGGAATGAGGGAATAGGGAAATAAAGCAAAGAAGGAGGACAGCCAGTATGACAATGCCTCATCAAGCTGGCCACCTGTTAAATCTATCAGACTGAGCCTCTTAGGAGCCATATAAAGTGCATTTCAGGATCACCCCTAGGGCTTGGGGGTGGGACGGTGGGAAAGGAAGGAAAAGAATTTATCTATGGCTCTCATCTTGATCAAAGGCTTTCCCCAAAGGGCATTAAATCCCCTACCCTTGAGTTTAACTCCTCTGTGCTTCTGGGTTGCACAAGTGTGGTCTGGACCTTGAGGAGACCTCATAGCAGTGGCCACAGGGAAGCCTTGGGGCGGGTAGCAAAAGGCTCGAAGAATGACGAGAGACAGGAGATTGTACCTGCATGAGGGTTTGCACAGAGCTGAGGTGAAACAAGCAAGTGCCAGAGGATCTGCAATGGTATATGTTGTTGTTGTTTAGTTGCTCAGTTGTGTCAGACTCTTTTGTGACCCCATGGACTGTAGCCTGGCAGGCTCTTCTGTCTGGGGGATTTCCCAGGAAAGAACACTGGAGTGGGTTGACATTTCCCTCTCCAGGGGATCTTCTCAATCCAGGGACCATGTTTCCTACCTTGGTAGGCAGATTTTTTTTTTTTTTTTTAACCACTGAGCCTCCTGGGAAGCCCTGTAACAATATATAAGATGAGTCTAAAACAATTGTTCAGGGACTTCTTTAGAAGTCCAGTGATTAAGATTCCTCACTTCCACTGCAGAGGGCACAGTTTCGATCCCTGGTCAGGGAACTAAAAACCTGTATGTCACTCCGTGTGGCCAAAAATTTAAACACACACACACATACACACACACACAAAACAATTGCTCAAATTTCTCATATGAGTTCATTATCTTTTACTCAAAATCCTGTGACTCAAATTCTACCCAGGTAGAACTCTGTGAAATCACATATTACTCCATTTCAGTGATTATGATCATTTCATTTACCTGCAACTTTGCTTATTTACAATATCATGAGGAGGGTGGCTTAAAATCTGGCAATTGGAAGTGATATCTGGAAGGTCTTAAATAAGACTTTCTCTCTTTTTCTACTTTATTTATATCATTGGGTCAGCCAACAAGTTTTACTGCAAGAAGGCAGAAATTTTACAGCCTCCTTTTACCTTATCTTGCATGCATTTTTCTAAAAGACCTTTTATTACTTAACTAAATTCCTATTTATTAGTTCTGTACATCATTCCACTTCCCATGGTCCACATCTTTCTGTATTTAACTCTCTATAGAAAGGGGTCAGCCTCTATTTTCCTCACAGTCTTCCCTCCTGATCATTAACACTGCAGTTACCTAAACAGATAAAAAAGTTTATTTTGTGTTTGCTTTAATTATACTTCTAAGGTTGGTGATGGTAAAATAAAACAAGAACTCTAACACAGAGTGTAAATTAACATAACTTTTCCCTATAGGGATATTAACAATAAGTTGCAAAAGGCTTAAAATATTCATATTCCTTTTCATTTAGTAATTCAATGTCTACAAATTCATTCTAAGAATAACAAATATGCAAGGAAGCAGATACAGAGATATTTATTACACTTTGGGTGCTCAGTTGCTTCAGTCGTGTCCAACTTTTTGTGACCCCATGGACATACAGCCCGCCAGACTCCTCTGTAAACTGGATTTCTCAGACAAGAATATTGGCCCGGGGTGCCACGCCCTTCTCCAGGGGATCTTCCTGACCCAGGGCTCAAACTCACACCTCCTGCATTGCAGGTGGATTCTTTACCACTGAGCCACTACTACTACGTATAGCAAATACCCATCCCTAGAAAGTCCAAAACTACGTGATTGACTATATTTAATCATTGGATTCCATGCAGCATTGGCATTGACCAACCGAAGCAAGTGTACAAACAACTAGCATAGTCCCAGGCCATTTCAGCACATCTGCTGAATACTGAGTGGAGTTCATTCATCCATACAGAATATCATAGTCAAACTGCTTAAGAATATTTAAAGAAATGGGGATATATTTATTGCATAATATCAAGTTAAAAAATCCAAGATCCTAGGCTTAATAAAGAATATGAGCTCACAATTTTTGTTCTAATTTTTCCACAAACATTTCTTTTTATATGGATATGGAAATAATACCAAGGGTTAACGTTAGTTGGAACACTGGCAATTTTTTTAAAAATATTTAAAATTTTCTTTTAATATTTCTTTTCATTTACTTATTTGTTTATTAACTTGACTGTGCCAGGTCTTAGTTGCCACATGTGTGACCTTTAGTTGCAGCATGTGGGAATTTTGTTTTTTCAGTTGCAGCAAGTGGAATCTAGTTCCCTGACCAGGGATGGAACTTGGGCCCCCTGTGTTTGGAGTGCGGAGTCTTAATCACTNCTGTGCCAGGTCTTAGTTGCCACATGTGTGACCTTTAGTTGCAGCATGTGGGAATTTTGTTTTTTCAGTTGCAGCAAGTGGAATCTAGTTCCCTGACCAGGGATGGAACTTGGGCCCCCTGTGTTTGGAGTGCGGAGTCTTAATCACTGGACCACCAGGGAAGTCCTGGAACACTGGTGATTACATTCATATATTCTACTGTTTTCCAAATATGCTATAATTAACATGTACCATCAGTTTCACTACAAAACAAGGTAAGTGTTCCTAAAAATCACCAGTTACACAGCTCTGTATCATGTAAGAACCACAGAAATTGTAGGGGAAATTGGGTTGGAGCTCAATACTCAATAATGTCATCAGAAACATACTTATTTCTCTTAAAGTAGGAACCTAATAAAAATGACACATTTTTTTACAGCCAAGTGGTTTAAGAAACACATAAAATAAATATGGCATAAACAAATACATAAAATAAATACCACAATAAATATGGCATTTTTCCTTGAAAAAGACCTGATATTTGCTTGTGGAGGTAGATGTTAGAAGATTTATAGCTTGTGAATTATGTCAAAAGTGGAAATAGGATTTATCTTGTTGATAGCCATACCACCCTGAATGCACCTGATCTCATCTCATCTTGGAAGCTAAACAGGGTTGGGCCTGGTTAGTACTTGGATGGGAGGATTGTCTGTTATCAGCTGAAAAGTTGTAACACCAAAGGTGGGTGAATATAACTCACATAACGTGAGGTATACAGAGATGGCTGGTATGTGTTTGAGATGTGTGCATGTCTATGTTTTGTGTATTTCTCCATGGCTTGGTTCAGCTGGGTGGCTTTCTGCATTCATGAAACTGTACAAAAGCAAATGAGAAATCTGCATTATATTCAAATGTTTCCTAATACATCAATCATATTGGAACAAACCTGTGTTTTCAAAACATGTTAAAGCAGAAATGACTGTTACTTTCACCACCATAAAATATATGTATATATATATTTGAATATGCTAACAAGTATTATGAACTTATTGCTATTATTTTGCTAATTTGGGCAACTAAATATTTTTTTAGGTGGTATTTACCTCTCTCTTTGTCCCCCCCGCCCCCATCCCGGCTCACTTCTCATTTATGCTTTTGNATTTGAATATGCTAACAAGTATTATGAACTTATTGCTATTATTTTGCTAATTTGGGCAACTAAATATTTTTTTAGGTGGTATTTACCTCTCTCTTTGTCCCCCCCGCCCCCATCCCGGCTCACTTCTCATTTATGCTTTTGTTTCTCTATTTTTCTATCCACTATAGTGTAGATATAAAATATTAATACCACAGCTACACATTCAGTAGCCTAGGAATAACATTTGACTTATTCTTCAATGGTCTTAAGCCAAAAAGAAAGCCCCAAAGCAAAGAATCTATTTACTACCTTAGGAGTTTGCCATGCTATCCACGTACCACAGATACCTCTCGAGTTCTTTTCATAATTCCCATTTCAGGCAGAATTGTTACCCTGGAACTTGCTTAAAGATATTCAAATTGTTTTCATAAAAGCAGAATATAGAAGAAATGCTAGATGAGAAATGTTTTAGAGGTGTCCAAGCTGCAGTGAAATGGGGGTTAATTGACAGAATGAAAACACATTTCCAATTATCCATTAATTGCTAATCCTTGGCTAAATTTGGAAAGCTTTAAAAGATCTTCAGCAAGATAACAAAGCTTCATTAGTCTGTTTTTGTTCTCATGCTAACTCTGCTTCCATCTCTTCCTGCTTTTTTTAGGCAGGAGGAAGCTTGGATTACAGAATTCAGGTGACAATCCTGCCCACTGGCTGTATTTCCTAAATGCTGGAGCAATCTTTAAGTTGAGAACATCAGATCTTTTCTCAATTTGGAGCACTACTCTGGCCCCCTGCTGGTACAGCGCCGCAGTGGCAGCTAAAATAAATACTTAGGTCTCAGCAGTGAGCTCTACCACGCCAGTGTAAGGAAGGACCACCTTGTTTCCCTAATGCCAAGATAAAATATATCTCTACATACATCTATTCGCTAATAAATGAATATATCTATATAGCCTCTGAAGGGCTTTATGTGATAAATTATTGTGAACATTCTTCTCATATCAAGTGGCTAGTTTCATAGGCCACAAAATCTTTGGAATTAGGCTGACCCAGACTTGAATGAAAACAGATTGTATATAAGCAATATTATCTTTAAGTTGGACACAACCATATACACTCCAGTGCTAGTTATGAGGATCAAGTGAAATATACATACATGCCTGGCATCTAGTTAACTGTTAATTGTTAGACACTGATCCACTCATAAAATTAAAAAAAAAAAACTCTTATATTCTAAAAGTACATCATCCTCATCTGTGACTACTCTCAGATGAGGCAGATCCTTTGGAGGCGGTCACAGGTAGTTTGTAGTCAACTTCATTCATACAACACTTAGTAGATGCAAAGTGCTATAGTAAGAGCCCCCCGAGATACACATAACCCACACACCAAGTCATTAACTGTGTGTTTAAGGACTTTTAAATTTGTCTTGAGACTTTCCTGGTGGTCCAGTGGTTAAGATTTTGTGCTTCCATTGCAGGAAGGGTGGGTGACCCCAGGTTGAGGTTCTAAGATCCTGTATGACACTTTTGTTATTCAGTCACTCAGGTGGGTCCAACTCTTTGTGACCTGAACTGCAGCACCCTAAGGCTTCCCTGTGTTTCACCATCTCCTGCAGTTTTCTCAAACTCATGTCCATTGAATTTGCCACAGCACAGTCCAAAAAAGAAAAAAAAAAGCGTTATACACCAACCAGGCCAAAATAATTCAATTAAAAGAATTCTGAAGTAGATCACCAGTCCACGTTCAATGCATGAGATGGGGTGCTCAGGGCTGATGCACAGGGATGACCCTAAGGGACGAGATGGGGAGGAAGGTGCGGGGGGGTTCCAAATGCGGAACACATGTACACCCGTGGCTGATTCATGTCAATGTATGGCAAAAACAACTACAATATTGTAAAGTAATTAGCCTCCAATTAAAAAAAAAAAATTTCTGGATGTGGTGTTTTTGTTTTTTTTTTTTGCCATACCACATGGCCTGTGGGATCTTGGTTCCCCCATCAGGAACTCAACCTGCCCTTGGCATTAAAAGCATGGACTCCTAATCACTGGAACGCCAAGAAATTCCCTGGATGCAGCATTTTTAAAAAGCACAGGACAGGAGTACAGAAACTCTGGAGTCTAGTCTAATTTACTCTAACCAAAAGATAGAATTGAGGTGGGGGAAAGACAAATGGGATATTAGCCATTTGATCTAAGTAAAATATTACAAGAAATCTCAAAGGTTCTAGAAGTATCACAGGGGTTCCAGAATATTTATGAAATTGAGATTAATTGCAAAGTATCAAAGAGACTGTCTATAACAACGCTTTACTTTACACTTGATTAATCCACATCTTTCATTTCAACAAACAAATCTGGGGAACTTTCTATGTGACACAAAGTAGGTTTTTTTAATATTTATTTATTTGGCTGCACCAGGTCTCAGTTGCCACACGTGGGATCTTTCATCTTTGTTTCCACATGTGGGATCTAGTTCCTGAACCAGGGATTGAACCTGGGCCCCCAGCATTGGGAGCAGGGAGCCTTAGCCACTGGATCACCAGGGAAGTCCCCAAGGTAGTTTCCATAATGAACTTCAGTCAGCATTGCTACTAGCTTACTTTGGTAAGAGTCAGAAAAAGGGACAGGTGCAGTCAAGCAGGTGCACAGATTAACCAGACTATCGCATCGTTATGCAAAGAGTAAGTATTCTTTTCTTTGGGCAGATGCAACCCTGCACCAGCCTGGCATGTAGTATGATTGGAGGGAAGGGGGAATGTGAGCTGGATTTCAGGCCCTACTCACTTCCCTAGCCAAGAGTTTTGAGCAGTGGACAAACCATACAACTAATATGCAATGGCCCTGAACACAATGGCAAGGCCCTGTTACAACTTTCTTATCATGTCCATATACAGGATTCATTCATCCAACCA
This sequence comes from Neotragus pygmaeus, assembly GCA_006410875.1. NCBI lineage: Eukaryota > Metazoa > Chordata > Mammalia > Artiodactyla > Bovidae > Neotragus > Neotragus pygmaeus. Next base: position 32,390 of record SJYV01015833.1, on the reverse strand, counting down.
TCTGAGGAAAATACGCTCTTTGGGGCTACAAGAGTGAAAAGGAATTCACATTCTCTTAGGGGGTATAATACATGTACCAAAAATCACTACAGTGTAAGGCAAAAAGTTATGAATCACAAATGAAAAGACTAATGAAATGCTAAAAAACTCAGGAAAGCCAAACTGTACTTATATCTTGAGGAATCACAGAAGGTTTCAGAGAAAAGGTACACTGAACCCAGTTCTGAATGAGGGGTAGCATTTGGTCACATGGAGATAGGAACAGAGGATTTACGAAGTGCAAGATGAAAATAACAAACTATCATTTAGTTTATCAGAAGCAAATGCTATGTGAATGACAGTAAAAAGAAAAACAGATTGGGACTAGATTATGAAGAGTTTGTAATACTAGGCTAATGAGTTTAACTGTTAATTTGTGGGCGAAGGAGAGCCATGAGGTAATCAAACTGTTTCATGAGTATGAATTTAGAAGAGTAAAAAAGAATCAAAAAGTAGAGCAATAGGCGGAGATGAAATGAAAGGCAATTGTACCACTCTAGGATGACAATGTGGAGAAGGCAGTGGTGACCCGCTCCAGTGCTCTTGCCTGGGAAATCCCAAGGGCGGAGGAGCTGGTAGGCTGCAGCCCATTAGGTTGCACAGAGTCGGACACGACTGAGTGACTTAGCAGCAGCAGCAGCAGCAGGATGACAATGAAACTAAGTACACAGTGGGAAGGAGGGGACTACGTGACTGTCAGAGACAATAGATTTGGCCACTGAATAAACGTAGGTGGTAATGAAGAGAAAAAACAGGATGATGAGTTTCCATGCCTATGTGAGAGTAGATGGGTAATATCTTCAGAGTAAATAAGGGCCAAAGAAGAAAAAACAAATCTTTACACAGTAACAACTTGCTTTTATGTAACAAGTTTGAGATGCCAGCAAGACTTCTGGATATAGATGTTTACAGAGGCAGCTGAACACACAGAACTAGGAGAGAAAACAGAGCCAGAGATATACATCAGGAGTCACTCATGCTGCCTATGCAATGTATGCTCATCAACTGCTCACTCTTGTCCAGTTCTTTGCAACACCACGGACTGCTACCAGCTAGGGTCCTCTGTCCATGGACTTTTCCAGCAAAGAATACTGGAATGGGTTGCCATTTCCTACTCCAAGGGATCTTTCTGACCCAGAGATTGAACCCTCATTTCCTATGTCTCCTTCATTGGCAGGCGGATTCTTTACCACTGTGCCACCTGGGAACTCAATGCAATATGAGAGACCAACAAGAAAGACAAGAACAAACCTTTAAAGAACACCTACAGGTGGTGGTAGAAAAAAAACAGTGACTAAAGAAATCATAGTCAGAGAAGGAAAGGAGAATCGGAAGAGTATACTATCACTATGACCAAAAATCAGAGCATCAAGAATATGAAGTGTGCAATAACAGTACTGAACACTGGAGAGCAGGGATGAGCACCCTGCGTCCACCTGTAATCGAACTGCCAGGGGTTGCTTTCAATTCTTACAAACCAAAAGTATTAGTGGAAACAGTGATATACAAAGAATTAGGACAAGGAAGGGGATCTTTAAGTATTCATATTCCCCTAAAATCCTGAAATATAGGCTGATCAGTTCAGTTCAGTCGCTCAGTCGTGTCTGACTATTTGCGACCCCATGGATGGCAGCACGCAGGCCTCCCTGTCCATCACCAACTCTCAGAGCTTCCTCAAACTCATGTCCATTGAGTCCGTGATGCCATCTAACCATCTCATCCTCTGTCGTCCCCTTCTCCTACCTTCAATCTTTCTGAGCATTAGAGTCTTTTCAAATGAGTCAGTACTTCCTATCAGGTGGTTAAAGTATTGGAGTTTCAGCTTTAGCATCAGTCCTTCCAATGAATATTCAGGACTGATTTCCTTTATGATTGACTGGTTGGATCTCCTTGTAGTCCTAGGGGCTCTCAAGAGTCTTCTCCAACACTACAGTTCAAAAGCATCAATTCTTCGGCTCTCAGGTTTCTTTACAGTCCATCTCTCACATCCATATGTGATCACTGGAGAAATCATAGCTTTGACTAGACAGACCTTTGTTGACAAAGTAATGTCTTAGTTTTTTAATATGCTGTCTAGGCTGGTCATAGCTTTTCTTCCAAGGAGCAAGCGATTTTTAATTTCATGGCTGCAGCCACCATCTGCAGTGATTTGGGAGCCCAAAACAAAGTCTTTCACTGTTTCCATTGTTTCCCCATTTATTTGCCATGAAGTGATGGGACCAGATGCCATAATCTTCGTTTTCTGAATGTTGAACTTTAAGCCTACTTTTTCACTCTCCTCTTTCGCTTTCATCAAGAGGCTCTTTAAATTCTTCTTTGCTTTCTGCCATAAGAGGGGTGTCATCTGCATATCTGAGGTTATTGATATTTCTCCTGGCAATCTTGATTCCAGCTTGTGGTTCATCAAGCCCAGTATTTTACATAATGTACTCTGAATATAAGTTAAATAACTTATATTCAGCCTTGACATACTCCTTTCCCTATTTGGAAGTAGTCTGTTGTTCCACGTCCAGTTCTAACTGTTGCTTCCTGACCTGCATACAGATTTCTCAAGAGGCAGGTCAGGTGGTCTGGTATTCCCATCTGTTTAAAAATCTTCCACAGTTTGTTGTGATCCACAGTCAAAGGCTTTGACATAGTTAATAAAGCAGAAGTAGATGTTTTTCTGGAACTCCCTTGCTTTTTCGATGATCCAACAGATGTTGGCAATTTGATCTCTGGTTCCTTTGTTTTTTTCTAAGTCCAGCTTGAACATCTGGAAGTTCACAGTTCACATACTGTTGAAGCCTGGCTTGGAGAATTTTGAGCATTACTTTACTAGCATTGAGATGAGTGCAATTGTGTGGTAGTTTGAGCATTCCTTGGCATTGCCTTTCTCAGGGATTGGAATGAAAACTATCTTTTTCCAGTTCTGTGGCCACTGCTGAGTTTTCCAAATTTTCTGGCATATTGAGTGCACCACTTTCACAGCAGCATCTTTGAGGATTTGAAATAACTCCACTGGAATTCCATCACCTCTACTAGCTTTGTTCGTAGTGATGCTTCCTAAGGCCCACTTGACTTCACGTTCCAGGATGTCTGGCTCTAGGTGACTGATCACACCATCATGGTTATCTGGGTCATGAAGATCTTTTTTGTATAGTTCTTCTGTGTATTCTTGCCACCTCTTCTTAATATCTTCTGCTAGGTCCATACCATCTCTGTCCTTTATTGTGCCCATCTTTGCATGAAATGTTCCCTTGGTGTCTCTAATTTTCTTGAAGAGATCTCTAGTCTTCCCCAGTCTATTGTTTTCCTCTATTTCTTTGGAATGATTACTGAGGAAGGCTTTCTTATCTCTCCTAGCTATTCTTTGGAACTCTGCATTCAAATGGGTATATCTTTCCTTTTCTACTTTGCCTTTAGCTTCTCTTCTTTTCTCAGCTATTTGTAAGGCCTCCTCAGACAACCATTTTGCCTTTTTGTGTTTCTTTTTCTTGATAGAGAGGTCAAAGCCAGGTTGCGATCACCAGATCATTTGGCACCACGCATGCTAAGTCGCTTCAGTCGTGTCCAGCTCTTCGCGAGTCCATGGACTGTAGCCTGCCAGGCTCCTCAGTCCATGGGATTCTCCAGGCAAGATACTGGAGTGGGTTGCCATGTCCTCCTCCAGGGGATCCTCCCCACCTAGGGCTTGAACCTGCATCTCCTAGGTCTCCTGCATTGGCAGGCAGGTTCTCTACCACTAGCGTCACCTGAGAAGCCCCACATGGGCAAAGCATAAAGCAGGAAGAGGACTCCTAGCCAGTCCCTCTGGGAAACTGGTAATAGTGGTTCAGATCTAGGTAGCATGGCTCAGCTGCCTCACCTAGAACACTGAATGGAAAGGTCAGAGTCTTCGTAGTACCTGACACACAACAAGAAGTCCAAGGCAAAAGTAGGATTTTAAGAGGTTAAGGATGAGCTGATGAAGGCACTAGTGTATAACACTGTTTCCAAGCATTTGATAAGGAACAGAAGGAGAGCTTGAAGGGATTTTTGTTGCTTTTTTTTTGTTAACTTTGAACTCTCAGTAGACTGAGTGGGTGGAACAGATACGGGGAAGATACAAGATAAGAAGCGGGCAATTAATGAGGCAAGAGTGTTAAGCCCACAACAGAAGGTGGAATCAAGGCCATAAGTGGGAAGTTTAACCCCCACAAAGAATTATATATATTTCTCTAAAATTAAAAAGGAAGAAAAAGAGTGAGTAAAGAAACTGTCCAGGTAAAGAGGAATGAATTTACAAAGCACATGATTGCTTCCATTTTCTCAGAAGAGAAGGACTCAAAATCATCTCAAGAGAGTAAGAGTGAAGTAACAGAATGTGCACTGGAGCAGAGTGAAAAGTGAGGTTACAAAAACACGTACATGTAGTAAGAAGAAAAGCTAAAGGCTATAATTCATGTACATCAAATTCTACGTCCAGTGGTTACAATTTCACTTAAAATTGCACCACAAACACTACCTAGGTAAGAAACATGCTATGGTATTCCTCCAACTTCCCAATTTAAGGACTAGCAGAGAAAGGCAAAAGAAAGAAATCATGGAATCCTCAGGTATAATATACAATAGCATCATAACCAACAAAGACGGGCTTAGTGCTATAAAACTAGAGTCGGATGGTGATGAGTCTCATATTTCTCTGCCCTTCTTTGCCGGAGCTATTTTCTACTTTTTCCACAGTCGATACTTCTATGAAAAGTTCTTTCTTGAATCAGTTACGAACACAACATAGCTTTTGAACAACTCTCAGCCCATGTTTGCTCTTTTTATAAAGTATGTCATTTTCTAATTTTCCAAGTTTTTACGAACTTTCACTTTGATACAAATTATTGAAATCAGAGCTACATGAAAAATCTTATGTTGGAAAATCATATTATTTCTATTATAAATCTTTAAAAGTACGATTTGTAAGCTGGTGCTCTGGAGCCAAGGAGAAAATAGGATTTAAAAAGAACACAGAAAGGACAAAGAAAGATAAGGCTGGATGAAGAGAAAGAAAACCTTGAGCTATAAATTACTCAGTTTAAAATGTCAAGGGAAACTTGTCTCAGAGTATCCCTTTCTATGTTTTGAAGCTTGTTAATAATGGAAAGTCACTTTAAACACGATATTTAATTTTCAAATTCCAACAAATCCATTGACAGCAAAAAAATACATAGAACTTATAATAAAACATACACACTGAGTGGAAAAATCTCTATGGAATTAGTTCAGTGACTATAGTTGGATTCCATTTTCTTTATAAAACACATTTTACCATAACTCTAAAGACGTCTAAAACATGACCTAGAATAGGAGAAATAATTACAATCTATTAATAACTACTGATCACAGTGGGGGGAAAATCTGTAATAAATATAAACACCCACGGTCTCTTGTTTTACAAAGAAAATGTGAACTAATTCTTGTGCCAACTACTAAAAGATGGACAATATCTCCATTTCAATACAGAATCAAAAATGTAGATGAAAGTTTTCACCTTAGTAAAAGAAGCATAACTGTGATAAGAAACAGAATCTTCCTAAGAAACAGAAGAGAGATTTTTTAAAACATAGACTACCACCATGCGGTGAGACAAAGTCTCATATGCTGCTGTGCAGAATAAAATCACTAAGAATACTTCTAGGAAGCAATTTTTCAGAATGTTTATGCTCTTTAACACATCATTTCTACTAACAGAAAGCTAGTCTGAGAAAGTACTCAGAAATATGACCAGATATTCAGTGATGTTATACAATGTTATTTGTGATAGGAAAGCCTGGAATAGCTATAAAAAAGAAATGGTTGAATAAGTTATGCTATGCTACCATTTTGTTATAGAATTTAATAGAATGGCAAAGGGTCATATATTCATATAAGAAAATTATGCTAAATAAAAATTAAATGATAAAATATATGAGTATTTAAAATTCATTTTTTATTGGAATACAACTGTTTGACAATATGGTATTAGTTTCTGCTGCACAATGAAGTGAATCAGCTATCATATATTATGGTGGTGGTAGTGGTTTAGTCACTAAGTTGTGTCTGACTCTTGCGACCCCATGGGCTAGACCCCGCCAGGCTCCTCTGTGCACGGAGTTCTCCAGGCAAGAATACTGGATTGGTTTGCCATTTCCTTCTCCAGGGAATCTTCTGTACCCAGGAATTGAACCTGGGACTCCTGCACTGCAGGCAGTTTCTTTACCGATTGAGCTACCAGGGAAGCCCATACACATACATCAAATTCACTTTTAATTACATATATACATACAACCTGGAGAAGGAAATGGCAACTGACTCCAAAAGTCTTGCTTGGAGAACTCCATGGACAGAGGAGCCTGGTGGGCTGCAGTCCATGGGGTCGCAAAGAATTGGACATAACTCAGTGACTGAACAATAACAACCACAATACACACAGCCATGTCCATATATACATATAATTTTTATGCAGATAAAATTAAAAGGAAATACAATGAAAATTTTAGAGTAATTTTCTTTGTTTTTAGGATTACTTTTTTTTCCCCTCTATTCTTTTCTGTAATAATCAGAAGCGAGATAGGAGGGGAACGTCGTTATTCGGAAAAAGTCACAATAAGACACATGTTGTGCCGCTGTCGTAGCTCTAAGTCCTATCGCTGACATAAATCGATCTGTGGCAAATGTGACTACCCTGCCAAGTGCAAGAGAAAACNATCAGAAGCGAGATAGGAGGGGAACGTCGTTATTCGGAAAAAGTCACAATAAGACACATGTTGTGCCGCTGTCGTAGCTCTAAGTCCTATCGCTGACATAAATCGATCTGTGGCAAATGTGACTACCCTGCCAAGTGCAAGAGAAAACATAACTGGAGTGCCAAGGCTGAAAGAAACGCCACTGGCACTAGTTGAGTAAGGCACCTAACAGTTGTATTCAGATTCAATANCATGTTGTGCCGCTGTCGTAGCTCTAAGTCCTATCGCTGACATAAATCGATCTGTGGCAAATGTGACTACCCTGCCAAGTGCAAGAGAAAACATAACTGGAGTGCCAAGGCTGAAAGAAACGCCACTGGCACTAGTTGAGTAAGGCACCTAACAGTTGTATGCAGCAGATTCAGGCCTGAATTCCTGAATAGCATCACCGAATCCCAAAAGAGCAGCTGTGGCAGCATCCAGTTGATCTTAAGAGTTTTGATAATTAGTTGCTCAATAAATGTTCTAGTTTAAAAAGAAAAACACTGAGCTTTCTACCATGGCATTTGTAAGTAGAAAGTTTCATTATTTAAAAAGTAGCAGCTATGTTTCTCTTTAAATAGGCACTTAAAAAAAAATGTAGGCTCTGATACATATAATATACACAATCTACACTATTGCATCCTCTGAATATGACAAAGTCTGCAGACTCCTAGACCTCCATTACAATCCCATGCTGAGGAAAGTTATAAATGAAAAGGAAAGGAAAAAGCATGTTGTTGTCTTGATGTTTACTTTCTAACTGACTTTAAGGACACTGGAACATAAGTTAATCTGAAGGGAGGGAATTTGTGTGTTTTGTTCACTGCTTTATCCTGCTTTATTCTCAGCAAATATTTGTGAATAAATCTACAACTGTTCTACTACGTTCTTTATCTTGAATCAAAAAGTAAAACAAAGAGGAAGTGCTGACTTTTATGTGATGAGTTGAGGAACTCACTAAATGAAATTAGTTTTTTTTTTCTTTTATCCCCTTACAAAGGGGATGATGCTTTCTCTGTAGAGAAGTTCATCTTTTCTACTTTAGTATTAACTTTATTGCACAAATTGTAACCTGTTATTCTGATTAACTCATCTCACAATTTCTTCTATTTTTTCTATATCTTTTTCCTTTGTGTATGGCCTTCTATGCACAGTTGAACCTGGAACAAATGGAGGGTTAGGGGTACTAACCACCATTTAGTCAAAAATCTATGTTTAACTTTACAATTAGCTTTCTGTAATTGCAGTAACCACATCTGTGGGTTCAGCCAACCACAGATCATGTAGTACTGTAGTAGGTACTTTTTGAAAAAAATTCACAAGGTCAACTACAGTTTCTTTCTCTTTTTAACTGTGCCTTATATGCTGGGTTTAACATCTTTACTTCTTAGTTTTATTATGGGGTTTATCATTTCTGATATCCAAATTTGTTCTTATTTTAGTGTGCCTGGCCATTTTTATAGTCTGTTACTTTTTATATTTGAAAATCCCTCTTTTATTTATTAAATATATTTATCTTATATATTGGATACTTCTAATAGCTGAAATATCTGTAGATATTTAGTTCTCATTTCTGCTGACTCTAGCTAAATGTATTTTTATTTTTTCTCCCTTGTTATGTTTTGTGATTTAAAAAAATGTGTATGAGCTTATTTTTTAGAATTTTAACTATGATTATTTGATAACTAGGTTGATAATCCTCTCTATGGAAGATTTGTGATGGTTTCTGAAAACTCACAAACCCAAATCTATTATAAATTAAAACTCTCTACCTGTAGAGTTTAGAGACCATGAAAATAGTATAAAATAAGGCCTCAAATCCAAGTAAATGTGACCTGGTAACAAGGAATTGCTCAGGGAGGTTTTAACTCCACCTAGAGTTGTATGCCTCTCCAAGATAGTCTCTAACAGGTCCCCTACACTTTGCAGACTGCAAAGGATTTTCCCCAAGTCTCCATTTTTCTCCATATACAAGTCTCTATGCCAACAGAAATTGATGGATGCTGCCAAAGTATTCAGTGATTTTAGCACTTGTTTACCTTACAGAATAGACTTGCTTGGTTTCTAGCCCCAGAAAGTTTCCTTTGTTTTCTTATAGGTTCATCCATTTATTTTAAAGGATTTTTTAAGATGGAATCTACTATTTTACATATTTTATGGATGTCTTCTCTATCATGATCTTCCCTGGTGGCTCAGACAGTAAAGAGTCTGCCTATAATTCAGGAGACCTGGGTTTGATCCCTGGATCGGGAAGATTCCCCTGGAGAAGGAAATGACAACCCACTCCAGTATTCTTGCCTGGAAAATCCCATGGGCAGAGGAGCCTGGCAGGCTGCATACAGTCCATGGGGTCACAAAGAGTCTGACATGACTAAGCAACTTCACTTTCTTTTCTCTATCATATTTTCAGAAATGGAAATCTATTTAATACTTCTGCAATTGCTTTGTACAATTTAAATTGGGATATTATAATTATTCCTGATCAATCTTGTTTTGGTGTGTTAGGGTAGTCTACAGGTCTGTCAAGGGCACCTATAATCTTGACTGAGTTATTGGGTTGGCCAAAGAGTTTATTCAGGCTTTTCTGTTAGATGATATGGAGAAACCCAAATGAACTTTCTGGCCAATCCAGTATGTTAGCTTACCTTAGAAGTTTGTATCACCTGCAGATTTGCTTCAACTTTCTCAGCCTTCACAACAGTCACTGATCAACACAGCTTCTGACAAAAAGAAAAGCTAAAAACTTAATTTAAAAAATCTTTATAGAAAATTTAACAGTTTTTTCTTATTGTTATCAGGTAAATAGAATTATAAATTGAATTTTCATCATCATCATAGATCAATACAAAGAAATCAAATTTAAATAGCCTACCCCAATTACTTTAACTGGTAGATGTTTTAAAAAGTAGTATTGAACCAAATAAAAATATTTCAACATTGGGGGAAATAAGTAGAAATGTGAAAGGGTGGTATGGATGAGAGGAACTCTAACATGGCTGAAATCCCTATCACCTTCACCTTACACAGGAAGAAACCTCTTTATCTAAACTAGTATTTTCTAAACTACACAGCTTCAACATGTACAAAAAGTTGTGCAAAGGGAAGCTTTGAAAGGTTTTTTGCTGATAAAAGCACCATGAAAACCCATGACTACTAGATTCTTTTTTCTTTTCTGCATTGCCATAGCTTTAGTTCATATCTTTCACTAATTTCAGTCATCAATGGCAACTTTTATAAAAATTTTCTCTCAATATCCATATGATGGTGTACACATGTACATGTGTGTATGTTTACATTTTCTCATTAGAAATAAGAGAAAACTTACACTCTCTCCTTCAGTATAATGCTCTTGCACGAAGAACGTATAAACCACTGACTCTGGGTCTGCATCTTTATTTTCTGAGCAGCAACTACCGGTTTAAATAGAACATTTAGCTCTTGATATTCTTTCTTCTCAATATTTGATGTATATATCCTGCAATAATGTAGTAAAAAAACACAGGCTTTGGAATCACATAGATCTGGGTTTAAATCTCAACATCTCTGACCCTCTTATGAAAATTGTATCACAAATCTCAAAGGACACCTGTTAAGAGTCAAATTATATATGTGTATATAGTGCCTAGCACAAAGCCTTCCATGTGACCTGCACTCTGTTATGTTAGCTGTCTTTCTGTGTAATTTTGTACTTCATTTCCACTTTGCTCAATATAGCAAAGGACTTTCCAAGCTAAATTTTCTAAGTCATAGCCCTGATAAACTACTGTGGCTCTGTTCAAGAATTAATATTCTGTAACACTTATTTTACCCAACAATAGACATAACATACTTCAAAAATAGCAATGCAACGACAATTATACTACTGAATATATCCCACTAAAGTACAGTCATCTCTTGTTATCCATGGGGGACTGGTTCCAGCCCAATCCCCTCATGGACAACAAAATCCATGGATGCTTAGATCCCTTACATAAAATGGTATAGTGTTTGCATATATCATATGCACAATACAGATATACTTTAAATCATCTCTACATTATTTAACAATGTATATGCTCTATAAATTGGGGCAAATTCAAGCTTTGCTTTTTGGAACTTTCTCGATTTTTTTTTCCCCCCAGAACATGCTTGATCTGTGGTTGGTTGACACTGCAGATGCAGAGGGCCAAGGTACAGTCCAGAATTTATGTTCTAAAGTCACTAAAATTAGGGCTTCCCTGGTGGTCCAGTGGTTAAGCATCTGCCTGCTAATGCAGGGGATATTGGTTCGATCCCTGGTCTGGGAAGATCCCATGTGCTATGGGACAGCTAAGCTCATGAGCTGCAACTACTCAGCTTGCACACTCTAGAGCTCATCTCTGCAACAAGAGAAGCCACTGCAATGAGAAGCTTAAGCACTGCAACTAGAGAAAGCCTTTCAGCAGCAATGAAGACCCAACGCAGCCATAAATAAATTTGAAAGATAAAGTTACTAAAATTGTTCCTTTTCTTGAGTGGCTATGTCATCAAAATTCTTTATAGTTATGTAAATTTATTTCCTTTTTAGATTTCTCTACCTCTTTATTTTTGAATATGTAAACATACATGATTCTAAGATCAAAATTATATAAACAAGTTATAGAGAAATCTCTCCATCATTGGCACCATCCCTTCTACTTAAAGATTAATCTATAGACTCTTCTGGGCTTTCGCTTTTTCCATTTCAAAATATACTCTGCAGATCACCGTATATTGGTGCATGGAGATTTTCTACAGTCTCTTTATGCCTTCTGAGGAAAAGGGTGGCTTGGAAGGGATACCATCAACCTGGAGATTATTTCATTGTTGCCAATCTTTTGCTAATACAAGTAAATGTTTGACTAAATTTATACAAATGCCAGTTTATATTTTACGCCAATGTGTCCTTAGAACAGATTCCTAAAAGTGAGATGTCTGGGTCAAAAGATACATGCATATGTAATTCTATAAGATATTGTCAAAGTCTCTCCTGGGCTTTGCACTTTTGCATTCTTACCAGAAAGGCATCAAAGTGCTGGTCTCCCACAGTCCATAGACTATATTATATAATTTTGGATTTGGGTGAGAAAGGCTTTTTTAAGATAATTAATCAGTTGTGGCTGTTTTTAAAATTTTATTTATTTTTAACTGAACACAAATTGCTTTACAATATTGTGTTGGTGCTGCCATATGTCAACATGAATCATTTTTGGCTGTTTTTTCAATATGCATATATGCTCAGGTGTGTCCAACTCCTTGTGATTCCATGGATTATATAGCCCTCCAGGCTCCTCTGGCCACCGAATTTTCCAGGCAAGAATATTGGAATGGGTTGCCGTCTCCTTTTCCAGGGGATCTTCCCGACCCAGGTGTTGAGCCCATGTCTCTTGCATCTCTTGCATTGGCAGGTGGGTTCTTTATCACTAGTGCCACCTGGGAAACCCAGGTGAATTCTTTACCCACTGAGACACCACGGATTTTCCTCTTTAGGGTAGGCTTTTCTCTTCTACTTGCATTCTACTGACCCCAGGTCCTGCTTCCCTTTCCTCTGTTCTGAAGTCTCAACTTCACTTTTGTCATTCTGAGCACAGTTTCTAGAGCTGACGCTGTTTTGTCTCAGTGTTAACTTGTCTACATAACCATAATTTGAGATTATGTTAGTCAGGCAATGGTGGTGGTAGTTTACTTTGGTTTCCTTATAGATCTATGTGGTTTTCAAAAAGGATATATGGACAGATTTGGATTTAGAAAGTTACCATCATCCTACAGAAACCTTGAGCCAAGTTTTATTTTTTTAATTTTTGAATTATTTTCTTGACTTACTATGTGTGATCAAAATTTTGACATTTTGTATTCTGGAACCAAGATATTCTTTGTGGTCTAATATAGATTTTTATAACTGTCCTATGTGCACTTGAGAAGATATATCCTCTACTAATGGATTCAGACTTTGATACAAATCTGTAAGAGCTACCTTATGGATTTTTTTGGTCTACTTAACCTGACTTACATCGAGATACGTGTTAAAGTTTTCTATTATTAGCAGGCTTCTGTTCCTTCTTACATCCCTAGCAGTTTCTACTTTATAGCTATTGATGTGTCATTTGGTAAATAGATATTTTTAAAAATCTTTATTGTAAATATAGCCCTTAGCTTTATAAGGGATATTTTATAATATCCTTCATCTTAATGCTTTTTCAATTAAATTCTGCCTTGTCTAATACTAAGATGATGAACACTGCTTTCTAAAAAATTCGCATTTATTTGATATGTCTTACACTCTTACTATTTTTAAATTATTCATTTACTAACTCCCTTTACTTATGATTTTCACAACTGTATCTTTCATATACAACAATCATTAAGTTGAGCCATCAGTTCAGTTCAATTCAGTTCAGTTGCTCAGTCGTGTCCAACTCTTTGCGACCCCATGAATCACAGCACGCAAGGCTTCCCTGTCCATCACCAACTCTCGGAGTTCACTCAGACTCACGTTCATCAAGTTGAAAATGCCATCCAGCCATCTCATCCTCGGTAGTCACCTTCTCCTCCTGCCCCCAATCCCTCCGAGCATCAAAGTCTTTTCCAATGAGTCAACTCTTCGCATGAGGTGGCTAAAGTACTGGAGTTTCAGTTTAGCATCATTCCTTCCAAAGAAATCCCAGGGCTGATTTCTTTCAGAATGGACTGGTTGGATCTCCTTGCAGTCCAAGGGACTCTCAAAAGTCTTCTCCAACACCACAGTTCAAAGGCATCAATTCTTCGGCGCTCAGCTTTCTTCATAGTTCAACTCTCATATCCATACATGACTACTGGGAAAACCATAGCCTTGAATAAATGGACCTTTGTTGACAAAGTAATGTCTCTGCTNTTCATTGAGTTAGACAAGGCTGTGGTCCTAGTATGATTAGATTGACTAGTTTTCTGTGAGTATGGTTTCACTGTGTCTGCCCGGGTTTCTCTTACTTTGGGCATGGGGTATCTCTTCATGGCTGCTTCAGCAAAGCACAGCCGCTGCTCCTTGCCTTGGACGAGGGGTATCTCCTTACTGCTGCCTTTCCTGACCTTCATGTGGGATAGTTCCTCCAATATGCTACTGGAGATCAGTGGAGAAATAACTCCAGAAGAACGAAGGGATGGAGCCAAAGCAAAAACAATACCCAGCTGTGGATGTGATTGGTAATAGAAGCAAGATCTGATGCTGTAAAAGCAATATTGCATAGGAACCTAGAATGTCAGGTCCATGAATCAAGGCAAATTGGAAGTGGTCAAATGAGAGATGGCAAGAGTGAACATCAACATTCGAGGAATCNAAAACAATACCCAGCTGTGGATGTGATTGGTAATAGAAGCAAGATCTGATGCTGTAAAAGCAATATTGCATAGGAACCTAGAATGTCAGGTCCATGAATCAAGGCAAATTGGAAGTGGTCAAATGAGAGATGGCAAGAGTGAACATCAACATTCGAGGAATCAGCAAACTAAAATGGACTGGGATGGGTGAATTTAACTCAGATGGCCATTATATCTACTACTGTGGGCAGGAATCCCTCAGAAGANTGTGGATGTGACTGGTGATAGAAGCAAGGTCCGATGCTGTAAAGAGCAATATTGCATAGGAACCTGGAATGTCAGGTCCATGAATCAAGGCAAATTGGAAGTGGTCAAACAGGATATGGCAAGAGTAAACATCAACATTCTAGGAGTCAGCAAACTAAAATGGACTGGAATGGGTGAATTTAACTCAGATGGCCATTATATCTACTACTGTGGGCAGGAATCCCTCAGAAGAATTGGAGTAGCCATCATGGTCAACAAGAGAGTCCGAAATGCAGTACTTGGATGCAATCTCAAAAAGGACAGAATGATCTCTGTCTCAAAGGCAAACCGTTCAATATCACAGTTATCCAAGTCTATGCCCCAACCAAGAACACTGAAGAAGCTGAAGTTGAACGGTTATATGAAGACCTACAAGACCTTTTAGAACTGACACCCAAAAAAGATGTCCTTTTCATTATGGGGGACTGGAATGCAAAAGTAGGAAGTCAAGAAACACCTGGAGTAACAGGCAAATTTGGCCTTGGAATGCAGAATGAAGCAGGGCAAAGACTAATAGAGTTTTGCCAAGAAAATGCACTGGTCATAGCAAACACCCTCTTCCAACAACACAAGAGAAGGCTCTACACATGGACATCACCAGATGGTCAACACCGAAATATGATTATGTTCTTTGCAGCCAAAGATGGAGAAGCTCTATTCAGCCAACAAAAACAAGACCAGGAGCTGACTGTGGCTCAGATCATGAACTCCTTATTACCAAATTCAGACTTAAATTGAAGAGAGTGGGGAAAACCGCTAGACCATTCAGGTATGACCTAAATCAAATCCCTTATGATTATACAGTGGAAGTGAGAAATAGATTTTAGGGACTAGATCTGACAGATAGAGTGCCTGATGAACTATGGACAGAGGTTTGTGACATTGTACAGGAGACAGGGATCAAGACCATCTGCATGGAAAAGAAATGCAAAAAAGCAAAATGGCTGTCTGAGGAGGCCTTACAAATAGCTGTGAAAAGGAGAAGCAAAAAGCGAAGGAGAAAAAGAAAGATACAAGCAACTGAACGCAGACTTCCAAAGAATAGCAAGAAGAGACAAGAAAGCCTTCCTCAGTGATCAACGCAAAGAAATAGAGGAAAACAACAGAATGTGAAAGACTAGAGATATCTTCAAGAAGATTAGAGACATCAAGGGAACATTTCATGCAAAGATGGACTCGATAGAGGACAGAAATGGTATGGACCTAACAGAAGTTGAGCCATACACATTTATTAAGACATCTGACATATTTTACAGTGAGATAATGCTTCAGCTTTTATTCATTTTGTGTGTGTACAGATAAAAATATATAGAATATATGTTCACATCATTACATGGTCCGTTCTCTTTGCTCTTTTTAGGGTAGGCATTTCTTTTAACATTTAGGGGAGTGTTGTGTATTTTGTTATCAGGGGTTAACTCTATAGTAATAGCTTTATACAATACTCTTCATTTTCCCCCACCCTTTTTAAGATACCATTAGTTCCCTGCTATTAGCAGTAACAAAATTAGTAGCTTTCTCTTCTCCACCTGGTATTGTAACACTTTTATGAATGCTTTACATCTAAGTATGTATACTTAATTATAACATGTTTTTGTCCATCAGTCAGCTTCAAGCCTTATCCTTTTCCTTATAGCTAATTCCTTTGAAGCAAGTGACCACTGTTCTACTTTTCACTTGCACTCACCTCCTCCTCCCTTTTTCTGTAGGTTGTAATATTTCAACATCAGATTACATAACATTTACATACCATTCTAGCACTATATTATGATTCCTATCACTATTATGTATGAAATTCTCCAGTATAATCTTCAAGAAGCGTTCCTAGGAACAACATTCCTTCAGTTGTTTCATGTTTATAAATGCTTGTAGATGTCCTGAGTTCTTAATAGTTTGGTGAGAAATGGAATATTTATTTCCTTGAATTTTTAAAACATGTTGGGCTATTGTTTAGTAGCTAAGTTGTGTCCAACTCTTTTGCAACCCCATGAACTGCAGCCCGCCAGTCTCCTTTGTCAATGGGACTTCCCAGGCAAGAATAGTGAGTGGGCTGCCACTTCCTTTTCCAGATCTTCCCAACCCAGGGATCGAACCTGCATCTCCTGCATTGGCAGGAGGATTCTTTACCACTAACTTACCACCATGCTTTGTTAACATCTGGCATAAAATGTCACTGCTAAAAAAAAAAATCTAATCCTATCTTATTTTCCTTCCAAGTTTACTTAGTCTTTTCTCCATGGGTGCAGTCATGGAAGTCAAACTTATGTCTTAACTAATACAAATTTAAGGTTAAGGAGAATAGGCTTTGCCAATACTACCATGGCATATGAAATGTTAAGAAAAAGAAAAAGGAAGACCTAAAATAAATCAGGACAGTGGCAGTGATAGTAGAAAATGAAGAAAGCCATTTGGAGGCTGAAGTTACAGATTATAAAATTGGGCAAAAGGGAGACATAAGAATTTTGTTCTGAGCCACTGAAAAGCCATTAATAAAGATAGGAACATGGAAGAGGGTGAGTAGTACATAAACTGAGTAGATCTAATTGTCAAAAAGCTGTGAGACATGATGTTAGGTGCTTAAGAGAGCAGAACTTTAGAATTAGGGCTCATTTACACAAAAATGAACAGCAGGAACAAGTGAGATTTCAAAGGAAGAAGTAGTATTTCAATTCCCCTATGTTTTTTTAGAAAACCTAAATATATAATAATTTAAACAATTCATTTAAGTGAAATATAAATGTACCATGTGTTTACCTCAGAAGCATTTTCAGTAGTTAATGGACATTCTCATGATTCAGACATCCAATAAATTCCATTGATTAGCTGAAAAGCACAAACTGCAGTAGTCATTTTGATTTTTATAGTTTTTATTTTTATTTTTTTAAGTGAAATAGTTAATTTACAATGATGTGCTTTTTTCTGTCATACAGAAAATTGATTCAGCTATACAGTACACATTTTTTATATTCTTTTCCAATACAGTTTACATCAGGATATTGAATATAGCTCTCTGAGCTATACAATAGAATGATCTTTATAAGTTTTAAATAATTTTTTATTTTTGGTCACATTGTTTTATTCCCATAATGGACCTTATTGAATATCAGAAAAATAATGGTGAAACACATCAAATTAATAAAGAATACAGAAATATTTCTGAAAATTTCAAGATGTTCCTCCTAAAGTGACATCTACATGGTCAAAACTAATTACAAAGCCCAGCAAAGTATTTCTGGTACTTCAAAATAAAATTTAAAAGGAGGATTATATGCAATTTAGTTACAGAGAGGAAAACCTATCACATTTTAATGTGTTTTTTAAAATTAAAAAGTGCTTGTATTTTCACTTATATATGGAATCTGAAAAATAAAACAAATGTAACAAGGCAGAAAGAGACTCACAGATAATATACAAAGAACAAACTGCTGCTGCTGCTGCTAAGTTGCTTCAGTTGTGTCCGACTCCGTGCGACCCCACAGACGGCAGCCCACTGGGCTCTGCCATCCCTGGGATTCTCCAGCCAAGAACACTGGAGTGGGTTGCCATTTCCNAACTGCTGCTGCTGCTGCTAAGTTGCTTCAGTTGTGTCCGACTCCGTGCGACCCCACAGACGGCAGCCCACTGGGCTCTGCCATCCCTGGGATTCTCCAGCCAAGAACACTGGAGTGGGTTGCCATTTCCTTCTCCAAAAGAACAAACTAGTGGTTACCATAGAGGAGAGGTATGGGTAAGCAGCAAAACAGGTGAAGGGGATTAAGAGGTAGAAACTGCTAGGTATAAAACTAAAAAGTTACAAGAATGTAATGTATAGCACAGGGAATATGAAACTGAGTCCCCCTAAAACTGAGTTCCTCTGCTAGTTTATGATTAACCTCTCGAACCAGAACTTTATTTCCTTTCTTGTCCCCACCTGTTCCCCTCAAGATTAAGCTGTATCAAAGAAAAGGAGGTACTGAAACAAAGCAGGTTCCTGGGGGCCCTCCTTGGTACAAAAGCCGCTTCTGTGTTCCCCATTTTTGTGTTTGTAGAAAAAGGCTTTAGTCTTCCAGGCTTTCCCTGAGTTCCAAAGAGCAGGCACAGGCAGTTACTAATTATGGAAATGAGGCAATGCAGAAACAAAGGAAAAGCAGTTAAACAAGAAAAGTAATGACAATAATTCAGTGATAAAGCAGAGTCTTAGTTCCTCCTCAAGGGATAGACATAACAATCGGACAGATATCTTTATAGGGAAATAAGCCCCCTACCCAACTCCCCACCCAGGTGGAGGATGGTGACTACATCCTCAAGCACTAGACCCCAGATGAGCTAGGGCCAGAAGGTTGACGACTGAGACTTCTGAAGCATCACTCTGTTATCTCACTACTAACCAATCAGTAGGAAAGTCATGAATTCTGCAGCCCTCACCCTGAAATGTTGTCTTTAAAACCGATCCCCTGAAAACCACCAAGAAGCTTGGATCTTTTTAACATGAGCTGCCCATACTTCTTATTCAGTTCAGTTCAGTTGCTCAGTTGTGTCCGGCTCTTTGCGACTCCGTGAATCGCAACACACAAGGCCTCCCTGTCCACCACCATCTCCCGGCGTTCACTCAGACTCACGTACATCGAGTCCGTGATACCATCCAGCCATCTCATCCTCTGTCGTCCCCTTCTCCTCCTGCCCTCAATCCCNGATACTTCTTATTAGGGCCTGCAGTAATCGCTGCACTCTCCTTTACCATGCTGTTGCTGCTGCTAAGTCACTTCAGTCGTGTCCAACTCTGTACGACCCCACAGATGGCAGCCCACCAGGCTCCCCCGTCCCTGGGATTCTCCAGGCAAGAGCATTGGAGTGGGTTGCCTTTTCCTTCTCCAATGCATGAAAGTGAAAAGTGAAAGTGAAGTTACTCAGTCGTCTGACTCTTAGCAAACCTATGGACTACAGCCCACCAGGCTCCTCCATCCATGTGATTTTCCAGGCAAGAGTATTGGAGTGGGGTGCCATTGCCTTCTCTGTTCCTTTTCCATAGGCACTGTCAATAAATTGGCTTTGCTGTATGGCAGGTGATCAGACTCATGTTTGGTTCAGTAAAAGATATAGTCAATATTTTATATTAACTTTGTATGAAGTATTATATATAAAAATATTGAATTGCAATGAACATCTGAAACTATATAATATTTAAGTCAACTCTACTTTAATATAAAAGAAATGCTTATCATCACTCTAAAACCTTCACTCATAAAACCTTTTGGCATTTTTAAGTACAAAATGCAAGAATTCCAAACAAGTTCTGAAAACAATTTTTATTGACTTTTTAAAATGCTGTGTTAGATAGATTCTAATCTACATTCAGTCACAAAACATATTTAAAAGGTGTCATCAAATTTTTTCTTTTATAAACTATGTATCTATCACTTGATAATGGGAAAAAATCTAAATTTGTATATATGCTGCTGCTGCTGCTGCTAAGTCGCTTCAGGCATGTCCGACTCTGTGCGACCCCATAGACGCAGTCCACCAGGCTCCCCCGTCCCTGAGATTCTCTAGGCAAGAACACTGGAGTGGGTTGCCATTTCCTTCTCCAATGCATGAAAGTGAAGTCGCTCAGTCGTGTCCAACTCTTAGCGACTCCATGGACTGCAGCCCACCAGGGCTTTAACTTTTAATACAAGTTAAATCAAAGTTAAATCACTTTTACTTAACATCATCTGACATTGTTCACACAAAAGTGTTATTTTAAAACAACATTTCTATGGATCTTCAGATTATATATTATGAAATCTAGAGAATTATGTTCTTCAAACAAAAGTCTGCAGATACTCACCTAATTTGTTATTTTAAAATTACTTATATACAGAACATATTTATGTAATATAGTAAATGTAAACACAGTATTTTGACTTTAAGTTGTGTCAAAAAGAAAAGAGTAGAGTAATAAATTTTCTTCAGCAGAAGAGACTGAAAGCAGTAAGTTTGGCATCACTTACCCTGACTGCATACTTTCAAGAAAAAAATGGCAAATAGAGCATTATTACTTCAGGGTTCATTTTCATTATCTCTACTGTAGGATCTCATAAACAGACCTCAGAAAAAAAGGATTATGAACCTGTCCTTAGTATTATTCTAATGTATAAATTGGAAGAGAAAAACAGACTGAAGTTCAATTTTTCTGAAAAGCAGATTAAAAAGTTATTTTTTAGTTAGGCTAAAGAAAAAGAAAATGGACATGAGTTTGAGTAAAGTCTGGGAGTTGGTGATGGACAGGGAGGTCTGGCGTGCTGCAGTCCATGGGGTCACAGAGTCAGACACAACTGAGTGACTGAAATGAACTGAAAAAAAAAAAGTATATCCATACATCCCAATTGCTGTATTTTTTAATTAATGCATTCAACAATTATATTTTTGAATATATGCCAAGAACTATTACCGTGTTATCGTTATCCAAAGGCTTTCACAAACATTTACTGAGCAGCTACTTTGTTATTGGTGTTTGTTAGCCACCAATCCCTTTGAGAGCCTATATAGTTCTCCAGAGCCAAGGACTGGTTCCAAAACTCCCCATAGATACCAAAATTCCTTAGGCACCTAGTACCTAAGCCATCAACTCCATAATAAATTACTGATATTTGAACTCTTATAACTTAAGCTTTTAAGATTCATGGATAAAAAGTAAAATTTTTAAAGAAAATTAATTTTCAATAGTTTATTTTACATTTTACTGCTGTTCTTTGATACTCTTGCCACAAAATACAAGGCACTGTTGACTTGATTGGGTTACCAGTTAACCTTGATAAATGATTTCTAAACTCAAGGCAGTATCTTCGCTTCTCATGAGTATCAAAACTGGTAACGTTAATCATAAAATACTAGCCTTTTAGCTAGGTTTTTGGATGTGAGATAATTTCCCCCTCAAATGAATAACCAAGCAAGCTTTCTACCTTGATTTTTAAAAATAATACAGAGGAGAAAGAGGTAATTCCTGCCTCCGTCCTCCCATCTCAAAGAGCTTGGGAGTTAAAAATGCTTTCTTTATACAAACTTCTGCCTACCCAGGACGAAGCCACCAAGCATGTCAAAGCAAACCCTGAGATTCCCAAATCTTCAGTAGATCGTAATCAGGAAAACCAAGATTTGACAAAATTCTTCCTTCGCTTCCACTGTTTCTGCAAAGGCCATCCACGTTCTAGCTTTAAAAAAAAAAAAAAACAAACCACCACTGCAGGAGGGTCGGCTGTACACTAATGAATAAAACTGCCCTAACGCAGAAGCTGGGGCACGGCTTCAAAGGATGGCCTTAGAGGTTAAGCAAAACACATGAGTAGTCACTCCCTCGCAAACGACAGAAAACGAAGACTTCTCTTTCGACTAGAAAAGATAGTCGCATCTCCCTCTCTCTTCTTCCATCACCAGTCTTGTTCCTTTCCCAGTCAGGCAGTCCATCAGACAACCTTCCTTGTCAGTATAGAGGGTTGATGGTCAGAATCTTTCGCAGACAACGATTACTAGAATAGTTCCCTGGAACCCAAGGGATTACTGCTAAAGCATCAGAGTCCACGCCAAGCCCTGACAATAACCAACCAAAGCCTGTGATCCTAATCACCTCCATCATTTATCTCTTTCCAGCCAGGGCTGAGACTCAGACCAGGAAAACCTTTCCCTTTCAGGGGGGTAAGAAGCTTCCAGGTCTGTTTCCTCAGGCCCCTTGTTTCCTCTACTGCTTCTTCAGGACATCTCTACAGCTTGAGCCGCTAAGGTAGGTTCCAAAGGCCCAGCAGCCCAGTCCCAGCCACACACAAGATGGCAGCCAAACACCTACCAGAGGAAACAGACGAACCACCACTCCAGCGATGCCGGCCTCTCGACTGTGGATATCCGCATTGGTCCAGTCGGAGAGCGCGAGACAACCCGAGAACTCTGACAGCCAATCGGAAGACGGCGCGCTGAAGCGCCGTCGCGTTGCAGGCTGTACGCGCCCGGAACCTCTAAGGCGTGAACCTTGGTGTGCAGCCAATGAGCTAGGGCCTGGGAAATGGGAGTTGTTGGTGTTCTACTCCTCCCATTTCGGGTTCATGGACCTTAAGAAATATGGGCGGTCCTCCCTACTGAGCTGAGGCGAGGCGGAACTGTTGGCTGAGGTGAGGGCTAGTAAACGGTGAAGTACTTCCTGGCCAGGGGGAAACTGAGGCCGCGGGTTCTCGGCGGCGTGGAGTCGGAGAGGAGCCCGACCGGCGGGGAACTCAGCCTCGCCAGCGGGGCGGGCGGAGCGCTGCTCTCGGCTGTCGCGGGCTGCGTGGAAACCGTTAGCTGAGCTAGTGTAGCTGCCGCGGGTGCCCTCCCGAAAGCTCTTTCGGCCCAGGACCAGGGAACGCGGCGGAGCTCTCTGCAGCCTGGATCCTAGCCCTTGGGACCTCCCATCGCCCTTTCACCCGCGTACAGTCCCGGGCTGAAGAGGGGGACCGCGGGTGCCCTGAGTTCCCACCTGCCGCATTTCAGTCTCTTGACATCCGGTTGCACACCGTGAGAGGTGATTCCTAAAGCAGCTGGGAACCTGAAGCTGAAGCTGAAAGGGGGCTGCGGAAAATGAACTGCGGTCCAAAATCCAGAAGCAGAACTTGACGGTTTAACTACTGACCCATTTCACAGGTGAGACTCCGCTGAATAAGTAAAATCATTTCCCCAAGATCACGGAGTTGAGAGCAGATGCTCAGAGCTCCTTTCATTAACCACAACCCAGTAAGTAGTTATTCCCAATAGGTAGGAAATAAGAAACAATACGTAATTGTGCTCATCAGCAAGTGGAATCCTGCATTGAGTTCTATGTGTGTTAAGAATGAGGCAGTAGGTTAGAAGGATCAAAAACGGGCTCAGAAACCAGACTGCTTGGTTCCTTAGTTTGTCTTTACTATTTACAGTGTAACATGCTTTTGCTTCTTTGTGAGAGAAACCCAGGCATGCTACAGTTTGTCCCTCGTAATTGTTATGTAGGTTAATAAGAACACGGGAAGTGTTTAGAAGCCTGCCTGACACATGGTTTATACTCAATGAATGTTCATTACTGTCATCACTGTTAAAACATAACAGAAGAAATGGTCACAGTTTCACAAAGGCCTATTGGTGAAAACGAACCATAAATCGAAGCGAAACAGTGTTTTTCTGCCAAAATGAAAAAGTGAGAAGGGGGAAAAATACGAACAAATTTTTAAATACTGTGACAAGTTAAATTGGTAGTCTCTGGATGATGAGATTTTTGAATGATTTAAATTTTCTTCTCTATGCTTTACAATATTCTGCAAATTTACTGAAGAAAACTTTTTTTGTGATTACTAACATAATCGGCCTTTTTCGTTTCCTCTTTATTTACCATGTTTCTATTTGTATCTTGTATTTTTCCATTTTTCTTTTTAAATGAGCTTAGCCCCAAGTTTTCTTTGTTCTGTTTTCTTTTTCGTACTGTACTTTTACCTTTTTAAAAAATTTTATTGAAGGATAGTTGCTTTACAATGTGTCACCTTTATATTTTTAATGCAATTCATACATTTAGTTCGTATTGATATTCTCTCTACAAAGAACTTAGTATGATTTACTTTACTTTCTGTAATCTTGCAACAATCCCCTTCCATCCCTCCTCTAAAAAAAAGTTAATTTGCTGTGGTTTTATTTTCTAGCATTATTTCATTTGTCATTAAAACCACTTTTAATCTCTGTTTTTCTAGCATTAATGTGTTTTATTTATGTATTTGCTCACTTTTGTTTCTGTTACCTCAGTACTTCCTTCTAGGTTAGTTTTTATTAATGAAGTGCTTCTTCATTTCTTTCAGAGTCTCTGATGGCTCTCTGAATGTCTGTAAGAGTCTTTTTTTTTTTTTTTTTTGAACTCTTGTTATTGAAACATAAGGAGGCTGAAATAGTATTCTGGATTCAGACTTATTTTCCCATAACATTTTGCATCAACATTTCTGATGAGAAGTCTGATTATCAGTTTGATAAATGTCCATTTTAGATCATCTAGATTTTCTGACAGTTTCTGAGTCTTTGTCTTTATTCTTGATATTCTGAAGTTTACCCATGGTTTGTCTAGTGGTTTGTATTAATAAGTTTATTTTGTTACTCAATGGACCCTTAGTGGCCTATGTGTTTTCCAGTTATAAGACTTTTTTGATCATTATTGCCTTGTTCTTTCTACTTACCCCTCTTTTTGCCAGTTTTTTCCTCTTTATTCTGAGTGAGTTATTCAACTTTGTCTCCTGGCTCTTTATCTGAATCTGTTACTATGAATGTTAATTATTGAGTTTATTTAACAACTACTTTTATATCCAAGATATCCAGTTAATTATTTTTCAGAATTGTATGTTATTTCTTTAGCTCTTTGATATTAAATACAGTAATATTTGTTTTAAAATTATTTTCAGGATGCTCAGTTAATTCTCTTTAATTTAATTCAATTCATCAGTTTGGTGGGCTTGTTAAGTCTCTTCCATGGTGTAACTTTTTTCAGATGTTTGATGACTCTTGGTTGTACATACTCATCTCCTCTGAGAGGATCTGCTCTTTATTTTGCCATGATATGTTTGTGGTTGGCATTATCTTTGCAACTTCCCATCTGTTTCCTTTCTACAGAGAGGTCCCACAGACTCAGTCTATAGATAATTTCCTTTTTATTTTCATCATGATTCTATATTTTTAATTTAAAAATTAAGATTTCTTTGAATTTGGTGTGGAAGTAGGAGAAGAATTTATCATGTGTTGACTAAAATCCTGAGACTAAAAGTGCTGACTTCTTTTTGACCTTTAGTTCTGCCTCTAGGTGTGTATCTTAAGGAAATAATCAGAGATAGGCATAAAGTATATTCCATCATTATTTATTGTATTGGAAAAATAGAAATAATCTAAATGTCTGATATAGAGGTTGACTTAATAACTTACTACATTTTAATTATTAAAAATCTTTAGTATAATTTAACTTAATGGATTATTGACCAAAGTATATTGTACAATCACTTAAAAGATCATATTATAGAAAAACATTAATGAGAGAAAGTGCAAGATATATTATCAATGAAAGATTATAAAAATTTATAATGCTAAAATTCAAATTTTGTTTTTAAAGTGTATATACAGAAAGAATAATAATAACTGTTAGCATTTATTGAGTCCTTTGTAATGTGCCAGGTATTATTCTAAGGGATTAAGTCAGCCTCACAACAGTCTTTTGAAGTAGTTAACATTATTAGCCCCATTTAAAAGTTTTTAAAGACTTATGAAATGGAGATACTTTATATTAATTAACATATATTTTAAATAGGTAATTTTGAATTTTTCTATAATATTCCTAATATTGATATTTTACATGTTTTTCCAGTTAATATGTATTCTTTTTTTGTGATAGTTCATGCATGCTATTTTAAAAGATAGAGCTATTGTTACAACAACCCTCTTTTTCTGATATATTTTATTTTCAAATATACCATTTACCATTCCTTATTTTTTTCCTTACAGAATGTTTCATGTATTCATGGACCAAAAGATGGAGTTGATTTTTGTTTTTAAAAAGATACTGTTGATGATTTGATACAACTGTACATATTCACTTGATAAAGATTCATGGAGTGATCATTAAGTTGGACTAGTAATCATTTCCGAAAGTTTCTTCAAGCACAGTTTAAAATTCAGGTGTCAAAGAATATTTGGCTTAAAACAGTATAATGATATATTTTCTCTGAGTACTGCAAATTTCAGAGACCACAATTGGAGTCCAGTTATATTCTACAATCAAAGTGATTCAGTTCTTTGATACAGTTAATTTCGAAGAATTTGATGCTTGTAAACAGCACCAAAAGATGGGAGAAAAAAATGGTAGGTTGAAAAACCATTGTTAAACTTTATGTTTAAAAGTATATAGACTTCTTAATGAAGTTGAATTGTCGAATTTTCAAGTCTTTTCATTGCACATGACTTTCCTGAATTACAATTAAGGATTTATTCTCATGGAACAACAGTTTTGACTCTTCATAATTAATTGTGTATCTGTAATGCTTAGTCAGTATTTAAATGTACTTTTAAAAAATATACTTTATTTTTTTAGAAAACTTTCACCTTTACAGAAATATTGAAAGGCTGGTACAGAGTTCCCTGCACCCAGTTGTGCCTATGATTAAAATCTAACATTTGGCTGATATATTTGTTAAAGTTATTGTTACTGACACATTATTGTTAACTAAAGTTCATAGTTTATTCTTATTTCCTTACATGATGTCTTTTTCTATTCCAGGGTCCCATTCAGGATACCACATTACATTTACTTGTCATGTCTCCTAGGGTCCTCTTGGATATAACAGTTTCTCAGACATTTCTTGTTTTTGTAAGATTTTGTATCCAAGTGTCTTATAAGATGCTCCTCTATCGGAATTATTGAGTGATTTTTTTTTCTCATGATTAGACCTGGGTTTGTTTATTTGGGGGAGGAAGACCACAGAGGTAAAGTGTCATTTTTTACTAAATGATGTCAAGGGTACATGTTATCAACATGATTTCTCATCTGTTGATGTTGATCCAGGCTGAATTGTGTTCAGTGATTTCTCCACTGTAAATTACTGCTCTCTTTTCCCTCCGTTTCCCTACTTACTTTTTGACAGGAAATCACTATGTGCAGCCCATACTTAAGGAGCAGAAAGTCACACTCCTCCTCTTTGAGGGCAGGATACTCACACTATTATTCAAAATTCTTCTGCAAGGGAGATTGGTCTCCTCTCCCCAATATATGTATTTATTCAGTCATGTATTTATATCAGTATAGATTCATGAATGCATATTTTATATTTTGGGTTATAATCCAGTACTTTTTAATTTTGTTATTCAAATTATCCCAGGATTGGGCATTTGGAGCTCTTTCAGTCAGTCTCCTCCCCCTTTGACATACTCCATCAGTGCAGGTGGTTTTTGTTTTGTAGTTTGTTTTTGGTTTTTAGCACTTTCTTATTTTCTGGTACTAAAAGATGCTCCAAGTTAATCTCATGTATTTCCTGCCATCCTCCTAGAATGAGCCGTTTCTTGAATGAGCCTACCTGATTCCTTTTATTGGAGAATGGTATTACAAACCAAGATCTGGGCAGTAGGTGTGTTTGTTGCTCTTGGGGTGTCTTGATTATAGACCCTCTCAACTGACAGAGCAAGATATATGACAGAGCAAGATATATATAAATTGTATTTACGTGTATCTATAAATATTTCTGTATGTAACCATCTCTAATTATATTAAGTTAAACATGAGTTTATACTGATGTTTCTGGCTCTAATCCATTACCACATGGGTATGCTAACCTAGTTTCCTTGCTTATCTGTAAATTCCCATTATCTGTTATCCACTTATTTATTTGCTTAATTCCAATATATATATAGAGCAGTATCAGAAGTATAAACTCATTCCGAGGTGGGAAACCTCAGGGCTTGTGCGTGTTCCTTTTGCCTGTAGTTTCACAGAGTCCACTTATTTCCAAAGTTGTTTCAATCAGCATCTTTTCCACCCAGCCCTTCAGCAAAGTTGTGTATACATGCCTTCCTGGGATCCCTGATCTCTTAAATGATATTGCGTACATTAAGCTTCCCTCTTTGTGCTTTCAAGTAGTGTGGATTTTGATGAATGCATAATGCTATGTATACACCATTACAGTATCATACAGAATAGTTTCACCACCCTTTAACATGTGTGTAATAGGTGAATTGTTATGTAGATTGTAGTACCTATTTCACTGGACAGTTATCTAGGCCAATGGTTTTAAGCCTTTTGGTTTCAGAGTAAAAAAGAGTATAAAGCCTACTTTATACTCTTAAAAGTATTTAAAACCCTCAGTACCTTTTGTTTATGTGGTTCATATCTGTTCATATTTACTATATTAAGAAATTGAGAAGCTTCAAAAATGGTAATTGATCTATATTTTTAAAATAATAAACCCAACATGTTAATATAAATTACGTGAGAGAGAACTATTTTCTGAAACAAAAAATTAGAAAACCACTGTTTTTTATTTTTACAAATCTCTTTGATAGTTGGCTTAATAGAAGAGAAATTCTCATATCTGCTTCTGCCTTCAGTCTGTTGTGAAATGAGGCTTCGGTGTAAATATATAAAGAAAATGAAGCTTCACACAGACAAGAAGTTGGAAAAAGGAAGAATATTTTAATAGCCTCTCAGATATTCGTGGAAAGTTTCATTTGATACAACCAGAAAACTCAACAAGTAGTCATTCCTTCAAGGTTAGTTATAGTGTGGAATCTGAATTCATATCAGTGAGTTTTCTTTACACTGTTACGTTAAAATCCATTGATTTGTCTTGCACTTTGAATGGGTCTCTTACACATGTATGATTTTATAATATCATGCATTGGCCACTTGGAAAACATTGGTGCAATGAATTATGCAGATTTTTCTAAATGTTGACACATTTAATCACAAAATTTAAAAATTAGATTTGTTAATATCGCTATCAGTCATCTAAAATTTGTGAATTAGAACCTTTCAAACTTATCATGGCAGATGCAAGTTTTCTAAATTTTCAATTTTAATTTGGTAGCTTGAATTTTATCATTAACAATGACTGCAGGTAGTTTTGTCCTTCAAGTTTGAGAAAATGTGTACCAAACACCCAGTCAGAAAACTATAATTTTTATTAGTGTTTCTTTTAAGTAAAAATGGTTTTCCATGGTCATGAGAAATGCTGGGCTGGAGGAAGCACAAGCTGGAATCAAGATTGCCAGTAGAAGTATCAATAACCTCAGATATGCAGATGACACCACCCTTATGGCAGAAAGTGAAGAATTAAAGAGCCTATTGATGAAAGTGAAAGAGTGAAAAAGTTGGTTTAAAGCTCAACATTCAGAAAACTAAGATCATGACATCTGGTCCCATCACTTCATGGCAAATAGATGGGGAAACAGTGGCTGACTTTATTTTTCTGGGCTCCAAAATCACTGCAGATGGTGATTGCAGCCATGAAATTAAAAGACACTTACTCCTTGGAAGGAAAGTTATGACCAACCTAGACAGCATATTAAAAAGCAGAGACATTACTTTGCCAACAAAGGTC
>SJYV01015832.1:41370-92169 GCA_006410875.1 Neotragus pygmaeus | reverse complement strand
TATAAATATGTATTTGTAATGTTAATACACATTAACAGTATAGATACCAGTCCAGTGATAGACACCAGTCACATGTGACTTTTGAAAGCTGAAATAAAGCTGGAATGACTTAGGATCTAAAATTAAAATTTATTTTAATTAATTTAAGCTTGCATTGACACATATAACTGACTGGTGGCTATTCTATTAGCAAACTCTATATAATCTGCATCAATTATTTTCTCATTTTTATCAATTTTAGATATTATTTTTGTTGATATATTATTGTTTAGGTCATATACATCTTCCTCCCATTCAACCAGTAACACATTAAAAAATAAATATGTCAGTTATCTCCATAACTTTAAACTAATGCACCAATCTTTTATGTCCTTCTTTTAACAACTATAAACTAAGCTACTAATTGGTAATAACACTCTTAAATTTTCTTATAGCATTTTGGACTTTTATTTTGCACACTAGCAAGGCTTATAACAATTATATTCTCTTCTGTAATTATAATTCAGTCTCCACTCTTTTGAGCCAGCAAATATTATTAACAACTCCTAACAATCATTTCATTTATCTCTTTCTCATAGTGATTTTTATTTTGTTTCTCTATATCTTAAAATCAGTATTTTTTTCTGGCACTATTAAACATTATCTTTAATTTTTTTCATCTTCTTAATTTAATGAAATATAAGGTTTCTTTGTTTCTGAGACATCCCTGCAGTAGCCTGCTATTCTTTAGCTTCAATCTGTAATGGGTGATCTCTGCAACTGCTAAACAATAACAACTTGGCCCTTTCATTCTTTGCTTTGCAGAATTCTTTACATGGCTCCCTATATCCTATGTTTCTACCTTTTACTTCTCCATATTGAGTCATTTATCAAGTAACATCTCAAGAAAGAATGAGTATGCTGTAGATTAACTTTCTAAGCCATTACTTATTTTTAAATCTTTTTTTTTTTTCACTAAAACAAGCACATTTGGTTACAAAATTGGCTTGTAACCCAAAATTAGCTTGATACAGAATTTCAGGCTGAAATAGCTTTCCCTCAGAAGACTGATTATACTGATCAATTGTAGTCTTGTCTCACTATGACTTTTGAAGAGCTACATGCCAAGTATATAATCTCTTTTTTAGGTGACCATATGTTCTATCTGAAAGCTTTCAGTATCTTTTGGTTTATACTTGACTTTGTATTGAATGACAGTAGGTTTTATATTAGAGCTTATTAATTCTTTGAGATAAAGATTTAGGAAAAAATTCAAACTTTTTTGGGATATATGTTTTTTCTTCATGAGGGTTTGATATTCTATTTGTTTGGAATCCTCTTCATACTCAGTGAAAAACTAGATTTTTAAATTTATACCATATCTAACCAAGCTTCCTGAGCCTTATCTTCTTGAGAAAAATCTGTCCATAAACTGTGGTATCTTTTTGGATATTTCACAGATATTAGGGTAAATCTCAGTATGTGATGCATATATTTCTGAAGACTGTAGTCTCTCTAAAATTCTACTTCTGATAATTAAATGATACTCACAACTTTTTTAGATGATTTCAATAAATAAATATACATTTCAAATGAACTTAAGTTGTATCCAACATTACCATACACTTTAATTAATTTGCTAATTAAGTAGTCTTTTTCTTCTCTCTTCTATTCCCTGAAGTGTGGAAATGTCCCATATTCAACAAAGAAATGTAGAAATGAAAGTATTTAAATTTTGGATACTGAAATAATGGAATTTAGGATTTTCAGGCCATACCAAGAACCAGTCAATATCTCTGTCATGTATTGTTTAAATTTACATCAATTTAATGAAATATCTTATGGAAATCCCCAGGAAGATATTCAGCATAACTATTTTGACTACTTAATTATACTCAATAATTTCCTTTTCTCATTCCTCAGTTTAGTGAGAGACTATCTCCTGTTAATACCAACTCCCAAGCTGGCAATCCCACTGCTGATACTCACTAGTGATTTAAAGAAAAAAAAAAATATATATATATATATATAATTATTTAAATATTTTATTCTTTTTTATTGCATATCCTTAACTTTGGGAACAGGCATATTTTCTTGAGATAAGGGTTATGATGATCCATGATTAATAAATGGCTCTATGCTTACCTTAATCTCAGAGAATAACCCAAGTATCCCAGTAGTACTTTACTAAAATAGTTAGAAAACAACCAAAGAATAGGACCTAGGGCTACTAAGCCGCAGTTTTTGTTGTTGCTTCTTCCACTAAAATACTCTATCACAAATAAACTAAGTTCCTTCTCTCATAAACTAAATGAGCAAAGGACCTCAGAGGGATAAGAAAATAAAGTTATTTTTCTTATATTGAAAAGTTCATCAAGTCTCAATTTAGAAAGGGAAGGTCAATAAAGAGCAATTACATGAGCATTCTGCCTAGGGTATTATGCCAAATTCTTAAAATGGTGAGCTTAAAGTTTTCAGGTAACTTTAAACTTTTAATGTAATATTTTTCTTCACCTATGGTAATTTATTCTAGTTATTTCTCTCTCATATCATCAGTGGCTCACAACTGATTCAAAACTGAAATGTTCTTTGAGATATGTCTCCTTTGATTTTCATGTCTGTCAATAGAATTTTCATAAAGCAAAAATCCTGTTGGGAAAGGAAGCACACATGACAATAATCTGATAATCTAGCTAAATTTGAATTGGCTCAAAACAAAATCACAGTGACATCTAATTCTTTAGTTATACCTGGGGAAATCTAAATCTTTTCCTTTTAGGTCAGGTCTTAATTAGGATCGACGTGCCAAATATCACCTGAAGTTTCTTTAATTTTTATCTTGAAATTTCTCATAGAAGCATAAAATAATTTCTTATTAGATAATTTGTATTTTCCTTACGCTCTTAGTTTCAAGTTTGTAAGTTTCCATTGAAAGGATAGAATTTTTAAAATGAGAAACCTAACTTGCATTTCAGAATGTGTACTAAATTTTTAAAATTGTTAGCATACCAAGTTCTCTTCCTGTTTACCCATATGTCACTATAAGCCATATTTCTGTTCCTTATATTGATTAGGTTTCTTCTGTTTCATTTGGATGGCCAAGGCCTGAGATTTCATCCTTTCATTATTTTCTCAAGCAGTTATTCCCTTGTGATTAATTGGCTCTGAATTATCCTTGACTCTCTTTCCATGTGACTCAGATGGATGGGATTTCTTTTCCTGTAGGAAGCTTCTTTTGAGAAACAAGAAATGAGCCCAGAATAAAACCTCAAAATTAATTAAAATGTATGGCTTATCTCAAGAGCAATAGCAGCATGATATACCCAAGCAAATTTCCCTATTGTATTTCTATTTTTCTTTCCCTAGACTGTTGGTGGTCAAAATGATTAAGAAAGATACAAATACTTCTGCCAGTTTTAAATACACTTAAATAAGTTCAGTACTACTGTAAAAAGAAATCATGAATGGCATGTTTTCCCAGTTGTTTTAGAAGATGTGATTTTGTTATCCATTTAGCTTTTGTCATCTTTGCTTCTAAAACTAAAGAAAACAACTTGATAACAGTTTTCTGATGACAGTTAACTAACAAGCATCTCTAGATCACCATCAAAAAAGTGAGCATTTTCTGGGGAATTTTTTAAAGCAAAGTTGATGCTACCTGTGAATGTGCTGGTGTGTGAGTGGAAGTATGTGTTTCTTTGTATACTAAAGAACAAAACTGAACCCCATGTGCATGCTAATCACTCACTGCTCCCAACATATATACTGCTCTACATATAGCACGATCAGATCATTGCTGCAATAATTAATGTATGTACATGTGTCAAGAGTGTTATGACAGCAAGAATGTTGGGAAATAATCTTCAAGTGAGTGAATAGATTTTTAAATGTTGAGAAACAGCAGTATGATAGAAAACAACCACTCAAATGTGTTAGACCATCAAGGTATTGCTTTCTAATTAAGAGAATATCAAGTTATTGGGCTTCCCTTATGGTTCAACTGGTAAAGAATCCACCTGCTTTGCAGGAGACTTGAGTTCAGTCTCTGAGTTGGGAAGATACCTTGGAGAAGGGAAAGGCTACTCACTCCAGTATTCTGTCCTGGAGAATTCCATGAACTATATAGTCCATGCAGTGGCAAAGAGTAAGACATGACTAAGTGACTTTCACTCAAGTTATAGAACAACCCATAACCAAAGAACACGTAAAGCCTGAAAAATCTATTGTCAAATGGGAGATGTGTAATTATTGGTTTTTCCCTTTTTAATAGTCTAAGACTCTTGCCTAGTGAGTATGGCGTCAATGAAAAATTACATAAGCAGGATTACTCCATTCATAGGAACTGACTGTATTTATTTATTTATTGCTTTTAGGGGATTCCCTGGTGGGTCAGATGGTAAAGCATCTGCCTGCAATGTGGGAGGCCTGGGTTTGATCCCTGGCTTGGGAAGATCCCCTGGAGAAATAGCAACCCACTCCAGTACTCTTGCCTGGAAAATCCCATGGACAGAGAAATCTGGTATGTTACAGTCCATGGCGTCCCAAAGAGTTGGACACAACTGAATGACTTCACTTTATTGCTTTTATTTAAAAAAATTTAAGTTGATGTATAGTCACTTAACAACATTGTGTTATTTTATGCTGTATAACAAAGAAATTCAGTTATATTGTTTTCCATTATAGTCAATTACAAGATGCTGAATATAGTACCCTATGTTATACTGTGGGACCTTGTTTTCTGTTTTAATATATATTTGTATTTGCTAATTCCAAACTCCTAATTTAACCCTCCACCTCCCCACGGTAACCATAAATTTGTTTTCCATATCTGTGAGTCTGTTTCTGTTTTGTAAATAGGTTCATTTGTATCATATTTTGAATTCCACATATAAGTGATATATGATATTTGTCTTTCTCTGCCTGATTTACTTCATTTAGTATGATTACATCTAGGTTCATCCATGTTGCTACAAATGATGTTATTTCATTTTTTTATGCCTCAATAATATTCCATTGTGCATATATATCACATTTTCTTTATTCATTCATCTGTTGATAAATATTTAGGTATCTAATTTGAAAATATACATGCACCTCAATGTTCATAGCAGCACTATTTACAATAGCCAAGTCATTGAAGCAGTCTGACTGTATTTCTATTAGAAGACTTCCTTTAGAATAAATCTAAATGACTTTCTGTTTCTGTGGTTTCTACTGAGCAGAAGATGCTCTAGGAATTAAGCTCTGTGTTATACTGTAAATTTTAATCAAATTGGCCTTTCAAGTGCGAATGTGTCTCAAGGTTTTTATTTTCATTTTTTTTTTGTTGTTGTCATTTTTGTAGAACTAACTGATACAAAACACTCCCAAGCCCAGCTATAGGACTCTTTTATAAAATACATTTTCTTTCATTAGATAATCTCAGTTATATATACTTCAAAACAAGCACACATGCACATATACACATAAAGAACAAATGAAAGAGTCTGCCTTATTTAGCCTTATATAAAAAAACCAGTCTTGACACATACATGCTGTGATGCCATGTGAGTTACAAGAGGTAATGGTTCAGCCCATTAACCCCTTCCATTCTGGTTATGAGAGTCTGAGACATTACTAAGGATCACTGGTAATATTATCTCCTACAAAAGTCAAGTACTTGTTATTTATGTTTTAAAATTTTCTCAAGAGGTAAATGTTATATAAGCCTCAGAGGCACTGAGGTGAGTGTGATGAAATGTGATATATGTGATATATTGTGATGAAATCTCAATAAGGTCACCATTAAAAAAAGAAAATAAATTAAAGAAGCATAGAAAAATTTTAAATGTGATGTGATAAAATATTCTGATGCTTTTAGATAAGGACATTTTTATTTACTTCTTTTGTTTTCATCCTAGTATTTTAATAAGACCAATGTTATATCTTAAATATAAAGTTATTTTAAAATAAATATTCTTTATTTGATAAAAACAAAACAGTTTTGACAATGGTATCATATCAAAAGAGGTCAACTTCAGAGGAAAAAACATTTCACATTTCAGAGTTTTGAGGTGCTATTACTTTTTATAACCAATTTCATTCACTGACTTGTCAAAAGTCAATTCAAGCTAAGTTCTGCAAGGAATATGATACTGCATGGATTTATTTTTTAGAAATAGCGATTAAATATTTAATAGCATCTGAAAACTGCCATCATAATAGGATTCTTACCGCAAGATTAATCTGAGATTGGAGTACAATATGCCTAAACACAGTTCTTCAATAATAAGAAGAAAAATATTTGTATTGTGATTAGAGAATCATTCTGCTGGGTTAAATCTGCAGTCAGTCCATCAGTTCAGTCACTCAGTGGTGTCCAACTCTTTGTGACCCCACGGATTGCAGCACACCAGGCCTCCATGTCCACCACCAACTCCCGGAGCCTGCTCAAACTGATGTCCATCAATCAGTGATGCTATCCAACCATCTCATCCTCCATCTTCCCCTTCTCCTCCTGTCTTCAATCTTTCCAGCATCAGTGTCTTTTCCAATGAGTCAGTTCTTCACACCAGGTAGCCAAAGTATTGGAGCTTCAGTTTCAGCATCAGTCTTTCTAATGAATATTCAGGACTGGTTTCGTTTTGGATTGACTGGTCTGATCTCCTTGCAGTCCAAGGGACTCTCAAGAGTCTCCAGTACAACAGTTCAAAAGCATCAATTCTTCAGCGCTCAGCTTTCTTTATGGTCCAACTCTCACATCCACACATAATTACTGGAAAAACCATAGCTTTGACTAGACAGACCTTTTTTGACAAAGTAATGTCTGCAGTTCAGAAGCCCATAGGCTGTTTTGTTGTTTAGTTAAACTGAATATCCTTTGTCTTTGAAAGAAAACTTTCTAAATTTTTGAAACTCACCATTTCAATTTGCTCAGTTCTATTTCTTTTGATCAATTTTGAGGAGGCCCAGGGTGAGTATTATCAAGAATAGACTCACATGAAGCAATGCCCATAGGGACTTAAGAACACAGAAGGACACTGATGGAAGACATATTTAAGAGATGTTATTGAGTTCATCTTGTTACATTATTAGAAATTTTCAAGTTCATTCCTGACTCTGTGATTCTTATATAAAGATTTCATAAGCCAGACTTCACCTTCTCAGTACACTGCCATTCTGTTCCAACAAAATATAAGTTATACGACTTGAGATTGAGGATGGAGATGAGGGTACCTGGAGAGAATATAATCAGTAAAGGAGACAAATCAACTACTAAAATTCTACCTTTTTGTTCTGAGAATAATCCTTTAAAAGTCTTCTTAAATCTAGACATTAAAAAAAAAATCATTATTGACATATATACACAAATCCATGGAAATCTAGGCTTTACTATGTATCTTCAGCTTTTAGAACTTTCTTCTTTATCAGCATTGTTAGTTCAGGAGGCAAATGTAAAGGCTACATACACCAAATACATGACCTGTAGACTTTGATAATTCAGACATTTTTCCAGGTAACAGTTCTCTCAATAAGGAAATGCAAGTTGATGACTACACATTACCTAATTCTCTACATAAATGACCCCTATTCCCTATGTCTGTATTCCATGGACAGTAGCCTGCCAGGCTTTTCTGTCCATGAAATTCTCCAGGCAAGTATACTGGAGTGGGTAGACATTCCCTTCTCCAGGGAATCTTCCAAACCCAGGGCCAAAATCCAGGTCTCCTGCATTGCAGGCAGATCCTTTACCAACTGAGACACCACAGAGTCCCATGAAGAATCCTAGTATTTCCCTAAATTCAGCAAATCTATTTAAAAAAATCCTATCTCTTATATTTCAGCCCTTTTACAAAACCTGTACTGCTCTGTCTTATAAAGAAATTCCAATCTATTCAAAATCAACACCATATTTAAGGCAGAATATCCACAGTTAAAGGGTAAGATGAAAAAAATAGGATAACAATTAAGGAAGGCATGGTGTTGGTTACTTTTCATCATCTCCTTCCCAAGAGTCCATTATTAATTTTCTCTTCCCCACTTTGTGAAATGAAGACAAAGCTCTATGGAGTATTAATTCATTTGACCTCCCTTTGTAGTCAACTTTTGATTGGGTTCAGTCCATGGAAATTATAAGCAAAGAACAGAAGGAAGGAGAAGAGAGAAGTCAAGATATTTAATATATGTACCTTCCCTGTCCTAACATTAGCTGTATCTCCTTATGGCTACAAAGAGTACCAGGATGTTCCTCTATCAAAATGTCATGCCTCAATTTAGCTTTAGTAACCCATTTAGCCGAGAGGAGCTACTCCACATTCAAGGTCAGGAGGGGTGGCCATGAGGGGATACTCCTCGTCCAAGGTAAAGACCAGCAGCTGTGCTTTGCTGGAGCAGCGTGAAGAGATACCCATGTCCAAGGTAAGAGAAACTCAAGTAAGACGGAAGGTGTTGTGAGAGGGAATCAGAAGGCAGACATACTGAAACCATAATCACAGAAATCTAGCCAATTTAATCACATGGACCACAGCCTTGTTTAACTCAATGAGACTAAGCCATGCCATGTGGGGACACCCAAGACGGATGGGTGATAACAGAGAAGTCTGACAGAATGTGGCCCACTGGAGAAAGGAATGGCACTTCATTATTCTTGCCTTGAGAACCCCATGAACAGTATGAAAAGGCGAGATGATAGGATACTAAAAGGGTAACTCCCCGGGTCGGTAGGTGCCCAACATGCTACTGAAGATCAGTGGAGAAATAACTCCAGAAAGAATGAAGGGATGGAGCCANCCAGTGGTCATGTATGGACGTGAAATTTGGACTGTGATGAAAGCTGAACACTGAAGAATTGATGCTTTTGAACTGTGGTGTTGGAGAAGACTGTTGAGAGTCCCTTGGACTGCAAGGAGATCCAACCAGTCCATCCTAAAGGAAATCAGTCCTGGGTGTTCATTGGAGGCACTGATACTGAAGCTGAAACTCCAATACTTTGGCCACCTAATGTGAAGAGTTGAGTCATTGGAAAAGACCCTGATGCTGGGAGGGATTGGGGGCAAGAGGATAAGGGGACAACAGAGGATTAGATGGCTGCATGACATCACCAACTCAATGGACATGAGTTTGAGTGAACTCCGGAAGTTGGTAATGGACAGGGATCCCTGGCATGCTGTGATTCATGGGGTCGCAGGGAGTCAGACATGACTGAGTGACTGAACTGAATTGAGCTGATCCACATTAATTAATTTGTTCATTTACCCTATGTATAGTAGGGTATGAATCATCCCTTGCTATGAATGTTTGTATCCACCCTGTTAGATTTATGACTTTCAATCTTGAAATAAACTTCTTTTAGTATTTTTAAATTTGATTTATTGGGCTATGTGCATTTGTTCAGCAAAGTAATGTGTTATCTTGTCTTCTTAGTTTTCAGTGTTATTATGGATATGCCTTCATTGGTAGTTGCAATATTGAAGCTGTTTTAGGAGATGTTTGTCAGGTAACAATTTAAATGTTACATATTCAATTTGGAAATAATATATTTTGGGATTATTATGAATTTTTTTCTAAAAATTTAGAATTGGTGTTTGAAATGTAATTATGCCTATAGCATTCTCCTGCTTAAAATATTTAAATGACCTGCATTGCTCATAGGATAAAGTTAAAATTTGCTTTACAATTGTGATTCTCAAAATGTGATTTTCTCAAAATCTTTTCAGTAAATTTGAGCAGTCAAACTGATTTTCATAAAATGCAAGACAGTATTTGCCCTTTTTATTGACCTAACATTTATAGTCGTACTTCAACAACCTGGACATATAAAATCCTCCTGCCTTAGCATGAATTCCAACAGCACTGACAAACTAGACTAAGGAATCAATGAATTCTTCATCATGTTAACTTGCCAAAAAGTTTTAAAAAGCATCAAATTTCACTTCAGAATGTACCTAACAAAGTAGTAAATTTATTAATTGTACCAAATCTCAATCCTTGAGTATATGTCATTTCTTATGAGATGACTTCCCAGATAGCTCAGTTGGTAAAGAACCTGCCTGCAATGCAGGAGACCCCAGTTCGATCGGGGAGGTATCGGGAAGATCCACTGGAGAAGGGACAGGCTACTCACCCCAGTATTCTTGAGCTTCCCTTGTGACTCAGCTGGTAAAGAATCTGCCTGCAATTTGGGAGACCTCGGTTCAAACCCTGGGTTGGAAAGATCGGCTGGAGGGAAGAGCTACCCACTCCATTATTCTGGCCTGGAGAATTCCATGAACAGTATAGTCCATTGGGTTGCAATCAGTCAGACGCAATTGAGCAATTTTCACTTTCACATAGAAGTTCATATAAAGTAGTTCTACAGTATACCAAAGTGTGATACTGTAGCTTTTGTAGTGAATTAATGGTTTATAAAAAATGTAACAAACACTACTTTTTTGTAGCTTTTNCAGTCAGACGCAATTGAGCAATTTTCACTTTCACATAGAAGTTCATATAAAGTAGTTCTACAGTATACCAAAGTGTGATACTGTAGCTTTTGTAGTGAATTAATGGTTTATAAAAAATGTAACAAACACTACTTTTTTGTAGCTTTTTAATGAAACATCATTTTTTTACTTGGATGAATGACTAAGAGGAAAAGCTATCATTATGTAATCCTGAGTAGGATTCTAAAAAATGGCAGGTGTGCTTTCAAAAATATATAAGCAAAGCTACCATTTCAAGGAAGGCAACTGACAATATGTTCCCAATGATAGAATTCGGGTTTTCAGGCGAAAAAAAAAAAAAAAAGAGAGAGAGAAAGAGAGAGAGAGAAAGTTTTGGAAAACATATCTACCACAAGCTTAATACTTTTTAAATAATAAAGACTGTTCTATGAAGCCGGGTGATGTTATTAATGATTAACTTTTTAAAGAATATTGTGTAGTAAAATGAGTCTCTGTGAAAGAGCTGCATAGTGAGTCAGTGAACCAATGTTTTCCAAATAACCGATGTGCAGTGTTATGAAATTATGTGTGGGCAAAAGATTAGATTAATTCAAGAAGTAAGACAGAAATGTATTTTAATGTAACCTTGCAGAAAGTTAATTTATATGATTTTAGGTTTTATATTGAAACTCACTTTTATGAAATTACTAGTCAAATTTTGTATCAAAGATCCACAATTATTTGAAATATCTATTAAAATATTCTTTTATTTCCCAGCTACAAATCTATATGAGATCAAATTTTCTTTAAGTATATCAACCAAGGAATATAAATAAACAAAACACAGAAGATTACATGATCATGTAGTTGTTTTCTCTATTAAACCAAAAATCTCAAAGAGATTTTTAAAATGTAATACAATGTCATTCCTTAAGCTAAGTTTTGGATTTGGAAAATACTATTGTTCTCATAAAATTATTATTTATGCTAACTCTTCTGTATTTATTATTGTTACTTTAAAATGAACTATTTGTAACTCAAGACTTAATTTCTAATATGGCAATACTTATAGATACAGTTCACATAATTAAAAGCTGTCAGGGTGCTCAGTGATCTTTAACATTTCAAATAGTTAAAGATTAATACATTTTTGAGTAAAAAAAATGTAATATTTCATCCATATCTATTTTTCCAGCCTTATTTACCACCATTATCATCTCTCTAAAAATATAAAATATCAGTTTTCATACTGAGGAAGCAAACAAGTTTTCCTCTGCTTCAAATACTTTACCAGTTTTTCTTGCCTTTTAAATGTGGGACTGAGTAAATCACGAATAATGTCCTTGACTATTGCTTATTTCTATAGCTCATTTAATATAGCACAGTGGTAGTATGAGAATATATTTGGGATCTATGGAAGTGTTGAGAGCATGGATATCTACTATTCTTATTTTTTCTTTAATAAACATTTGGGTTTGATTGCGGGAGGGTAATGGAAATGAATAGTTGGCTTAATTTAAAAAAATCAAGTGTGATTTGATTTATATGTATGAGACTAGACTTCTCAAAAAAGCATAGAGACAATCAACAGCATGTATCTTATA
This sequence comes from Neotragus pygmaeus, assembly GCA_006410875.1. Lineage (NCBI taxonomy): Eukaryota > Metazoa > Chordata > Mammalia > Artiodactyla > Bovidae > Neotragus > Neotragus pygmaeus. The sequence goes on along the minus strand of SJYV01015832.1, from coordinate 80,186 downwards.
AATTTTTATGGAAACTAGAATTAGTGAATTTGTAAAGCACTTAATACTATATCTAGAAGGTTGAAAATGACTTTTAATAATGGCAAAAAGTATCTATGCAGAGGTAAAATTTTATGATAATAAAACAGATGTCTGAAAACTTTTAGGAGTGAAACAGCTGAAAAGAAGTTCAGAAGCCAAGTTCAAATCATCCTATACCTACACCTATACATCCATGCACAGAGATCATAAGAACCTGTAATTTACAAAAATTGCCAAAAAGTCATACTGTAGATATTATCACACTTAATGGAATAGAAATCATGATTATGGCAAGGAAAGAGTATGCCTTATCCACAGGAAATGTTGAAAATATAAAAGATATCAACAGTAGACCAATACATAATTTATATTTATAGAAATACAATTGATAAAGGAAACTGATGAAAAATTTCAGGGTGAGGATAAATTAAAGGCTAGATATGATATTTTGATGGATAATTTGGAATATTGGAGATTATTTAAAAAGAATAATTAAACTAAGAGTGATCCAACAGAGTAAGTTTATTTAATTATAGTAACTTTCAAACAATGACTTTGAAATAAACTAAATTTTATAGGAACAAATGAAAAAATGTTTATAAGTATTTCCATTATAATGTAATTATGAATATCAGGATGATTTTTCTCCCATTCTTAAATGAAAGAGAGGCTTCTATGTCAACCCATCAGTCTTTTAAATAACTCACTATCATATAAAAGATATTTCAAGAGTAAAAATTATCAAACACCATAACAATTAGATACAGTATATGCTAGACAATATATTAGACTGGTTTCAGTCAATCTTTTTCTAATGGAAAAGAATATGTGGGTACAGAATTATTTTGCACAAGATACTTTGCATTTGCATTTTACTTATTTGTAAATCTTTATCTTTTAATTAATTTATTTTTAATTGAAGGATAATTACTTTACAGAATTTTATTTCAAATAATTTCAATCATTATTTGCAACTATGGGAACTATAAAAATGTAAGGAAAACTCACCATCAGATCTACCATCTACTAAATAGTAACACTAAGCATATTTATCTTTAATATTTCCTCTTTTTAAACTCACTAAATTTTATTTAAAACTTACTATTTTATATTTATTTACTTACCATTTTGATACATGTTTAGACTTAATAATGAGTTTCAAAAGAACTACAGAGAATTTCAGTATACACTTCATTATAAATTCCTCTAAGGATAACATCTTACATAACCATGGTACAATCATCAACAGTATGAAACTGATGGTGTTTTGATGCTGTTAACTAAATTGTTGAATTGATTCAGATGTCATCATTTTTTCTGATAATGTCCTATTATGGTTCCAGGATTTTATCTAGGATACATTATATTTAGTTATTATTTCTTCTTAATCCTCTGCAGCTTATAATATGCCTCAATCTTCTATTTTATAGCCTTGACACTTTTGAAGACTACTGTTTAAATATTTTGAATAATGTCTCTCAATTTGGTTTCATCTGATGTTTTATCATAATCAGATTATGCTATAAATTATTGGGAAAATAATCACGGATATATTTGAACAAAATTGAAAGCAGGCCCTTAATTTTGAAACTTGATTTTCTCAATGTATTATGTCATATGCTTTTTGGTTATATCAGTGACACTTTCCATGGACATTCTTTTCTCATTGAGGAAATTATAAGGAAGTAATCAAATCAGTTCAGTTCAGTCACTCAGTCGTGTCCGACTCTTTGCAACCCAATGGACTGCAGCATACCAGGCCTCCCTGTCTATCACCAACTTCTGGAGTTTACTCAAACTCATGTCCATTGAGCCAGTGATGCCATCCATCCCTTTGATCCTCTGTCATCCCCTTCTCCTCCCATCTTCAATCTTTCCCATCATCAGGGTCTTTTCAAAGGAGTAAGTTCTTCACATCAAGTGGCCAAAGTATGGGGAGTTTCAGCTTCAGCATCAGTCCTTCCAATGAATATTCAGGAATGATTTCCTTTAGGATGGACTGGTTGGATCTCCTTGCAGTCCAAGGGACTCTCAAGAGTCTTCTCTAATACCACAGTTCAAAAGCATCAATTCTTCAGCAATCAGCTTTCTTTATAGTCCAACTCTCAAATCCATACATGACTACTGGAAAAACCACAGTTTTGCCTAGACAGACATTTTTCAGCAACATTATGTCTCTGTTTTTTAATATGCTGTCTAGGTTGATCATAACTTTCCTTCCAATGATCGAGCATCTTTTAATTTCATGGCTGCAATCACCATCTGCAGTGATTTTGGAGCCCCCCAAAATAAAGTCTGTCACTGTTTCCACTGTTTCCCCATCTATTTTCCATAAAATGATGCGACTGGATATCATGATCTTAGCTTTCTGAATGTTGAGTTTTAAGCCAACTTTTTCACTCTCCTCTTTCAATTTCATCAAGAGGCTCTTTAGTTCTTCTTTGCTTTCTGCCATAAGGGTGGTGTCATCTGCATATCTGAGATTATTGATATTTCTCTCAGCAGTCCTGATTCCAGCTTGTGCTTCCTCCAGTCCAGCATTTCTCATGATGTAGTGTGCATTTAAGTTATATAAAAAGGGTGATCATATATAACCTTGATGTACTCCTTTCCCAATTTGAAACCAGTTTGTTGTTCCATGTCCAGTTCTAACTGTTGATTCCTGACTGGTATATAGATTTCTCAAAAGGCAGGTCAGGGGGTCTGGTATTTCCATCTCTTTCACAATTTTCCACAGTTTGTTGTGATCCACACAGTCAAAGGCTTTGGCATAGTCAATAAAGCAGAAATAGATGTTTTTCTAGAACTTTCTTGCTTTTTCAATGATCCAATAGATGTTGGCATTTTGATCTCTGGTTCCTCCGCCTTTTCTAAAACCAGCTGGAATATCTGGAAGTTCACAGTTCACATACTGTTGAAGCCTGGCTTGATGAATTTTGACCATTACTTTCCTAGCATGTGAGATGAATGCAGTTGTGTGGTAGTGTGAGCATTCTTTGGGATTTGTTTTTCTTTGGGATTGGAATGAAAACTGACTTTTTCCAGTCCTGTGGCTGAAGTAATAAATAGATTACACACACACACACACACAATATGGCAACACATATATAACATAAAAAGGTAGTTATAAATCATTAATGATGTTTAATATCATCATGGATGACTAATTGTCTAGTCAGAGTTTAAGACGGCTTTGCAAGTTACAGGAAGGAAAGGGTACTAATTAGGTAGGTTGTAACTGTCAGGCAAAAAAAGTGAATTAGAAATATGATGGGCATGGGAACACACAGGATGGCATGAAGATTATCCAGCTAATTTTCAAAACTTTTCACAACTCATTATATTCTAAAAGCGTAACTATGAAATATCTCTCATTAACTATTTTAATTAATGAAATCAGTTGAGACAAGAAAGAAATTGAATTATTCTTTACTAGACTGCCTTCCGTAAACAGAGTAAGAAGAACCAAATCCAGACAATTTGAATTTCTAATTTTATTGTTTCTCTATAACATTTGGACTTAAAAAAATAATATTGTGATAGTGTTATTAGTTCAGTCGTGTCTGAATCTTTGTGAACCTATGGTCTATATAGCCCACCAAGATTCTCTGTCCATGGAATTCTTCATGTAAGAATACTGGAGTGGGTAGCCATTGCCTTCTCTAGGAGATCTTCCCAGCCCAGGGATCTAACCCAGGTCTCTGGCGTTGCAGGCAGATCCTTTACCATCTGAGACAATTTGGTATAAATTGGTGATGTAATAAAAATAATTCCATCTAAATCATAATTTCTCTTTTTTTAATTTCTATTTTTAATTTCCTCAAGGAAATCAACCCTGAATATTCAGTGGAAGGACTGATGCTTAAGCTGAAGCTCCAATCCCTTGGCCACCTGATGTGCAGGGCTGACCCAGTCTTTCCTGATGCTGCGAAAGATTGAGGGCAGAAGAAGAAGAGGGTGACAGATGATGAGATCATTGGATGGCATCACTGACACAGTGAAAATGAGTTTGAGCAAACTCACGGAGATAGTGGAGGTCAGGGAAATCTGGCATGCTGCAGTCCATGGGGTCACAAAGAGTGGGATATGACTGAGCAACTGAACAACGATAGTTTGCTTGATCTCTTAAACAGCTGAAACAGTTAACATTCTTTTCTTTGGTTCAGAAATTATGTTTTTAAGTCTTTGAATACCTATGAATACTTCCTTTTGGTTGTCTTTACCATGTAAAAGAATACTTGTATAAGGAAACATTTGAGGGTTAACATCTTTCATCAACATGCTACAGAAACTACTCTTATGAAATTCAGTATTACTGAGAAGACTGACAAAACCCAGATATTTATCATTACTTCTAGATTACTTAGTAAGACAACAAAACATAAAACAAATTTTAAAAAATAGTTTGATGCATAGAGATTTCATGTAATTTTAATAGGCAGTGCAGTCACATTTTCCATAAAAATATACACACATATTATTTTATTTCATGCCCACTATTATCCATTTGCCTAGGTCTCCCTATGTGATCCACAAGTAATCCTTGTTATTAGTTTCTTATGTATCTTTCCAGCATTTTATATTTACATATTATATATGAAATTTCAATATACAGTATATTTTCTTATTGAATTCCAAATGAAATCTAGTATTTATACTGTTCTATATCTAACATTTTCATATAAAATAAACATTGCAGATATTTCCATAGAGAATTTCATTGTTATTATTTTTATAAATATATTGCAGTCTAATATCTTGTATGTAGACTTCAGAGTCAGGAAAAATATTTAGTAACTATGAAAGGAGTGCATCAAGACTGTATATTGTAACCTTGTTTACTGCCTCATATGCAGAGTAGATCACATGAAATGTCAGGCTGGATGTTTCACAAGCTGGAATCAAGATTGTCAGGATAAACGCAATGACCTCTGATAAGCAGATGATATAAAGTAATACTAATTCACTAGTACTAAAACCTAGACAGCATATTAAAAAGCAGAGACATTACTTTGCTGACAAAAGTCCATAAAGTCAATGCAATGGTTTCTCCAATTATTATGTATGGATGTGAGAGTTGGACCATAAACAAGGCTGAGCACTGAAGAAGTGATGCTTTTGAACGGTGGTGTTGGAGAAGACTCTTGAGAGTCCCTTGGACAGCAAAGAGATCAAACCAGTCAATCCTAAAGAATTAAACCCTGAATATTCTTTGCACGGACTGATGCTGAAGCTGGAGCTACAATCCTTTGGCCACTTGATGCAAAGAGCCAACTCATTGGAAAAGACCCTGATGCTAAGAAAGACTGAAGGCAGGAGAAGAGGCGGGCAACAGAGGATGAGATGGTGGCATCACTGACTCAATGGACATGATTTTGAGCAGACTCCGGAAGATGGTAGAAGACAGGAAAGTCTGGCCAGTTGCAGTCCATGGGGTCAAAGAGTCAGACATAACTCAGTGACTAAACAACAACAACAATGACAGAAAGTGAAGAGGAATTAAAAAGCCTCATGATGAGAATGAAAGAGGAGAATGAAAAAGCTGACTTAAAACTCAGCATTCAAAAAACTAAGATTATGGCATCCAGTTCCATCACTTTATGGCAAATAGATGGGGGAAAAGTGGAAACAGTGACAGATTTTACATTCTTGGGATCCAAAATTACTGAAGGTGATGATTGCAGCCATGAAATTAAAATGCTTGCTCCTTGGAAGAAAAGCTATGACAAACCTAGACAGTCTCTTAAAAAGCAGAAACATCACTTTGCCCACAAAGTTCTGTATGGTCAAAGCTAGGTTTTTTCCCAGTAATCATGTATGGATGTGAGAACTGGACCATAAAGAAGGCTGAGCACCAAGGAATTGATGCTTTTGAATGTGTAGTGCTGGAGAAAAAACTTGAATCCCTTGGACTGATAGGAGATCAAACCAGTCAATCCTAAAGGAAATCCACTCTGAAAATTCTTTGGAAAGATTAATTCTGAAGCTGAAGTTCCAATACTTTGGCCACCTAATGTGAAGAGCTGACTCACTGGAGACCCTGATACTGGGAAAGATTGAGAGCAAGAGAAGGGGGCACCAGAGGATGAGATGGTTTGATGGCATCACTGACTCAATGGACATGAAGCTGAGCAAGCTCCCAGAGATAGCGAAGGACATGGAAGCCTGGCATGCTGCTGTCCATGGGGTTGCAAATAGTCAGACATGACTTAGGGACTGAACAACAACAGTGATGTACATTAGGATAAGAAATCAGATAATTACTAACAATTTATCTTCATCTAAATGAATGTGTAGTGAGACAATGAAAAATTGTGTGGAGTGAAATTCAGTGAAAGTGTTAGTTACTCAAGTCATTTCATATCTCAGGAACTTGTATCCCACCAGGATCCTCTGTCCATGAAATTCTTCTGGTGAGATTACTGGAGTGGGTAGCCATTCCCTTCTGCAAGGTATTTTCCCAATCCAGAAAGAATATTCTGACTTTTGCATCTGTCTAATGTCTTTGGCACTTAATTACAAAATGCCATTATTGTACCACAATCACTGCACCTAAAAATTTTTAAGATAATTCTAAAGGGAGCTGTTGTCCCAGTTGAGAACCACTGTAGCATAGAATAGCTAATACTAAAATTTCTGCCTCATGAATGTTTGATAATGAATGAAAACACAAACTTGCCTAAAACTAGAGTAGTTACAAAGAGTAATTGTGATTTGTATCCACCTACCTTTTGATTAGTCTTGTCCCTCAATTGAATGACCTTTTGTCATTTGTCCTTTTGTCCATAGAAAGAATGTTGTGGATCAGCTAGGTCTTTTCACATATCACTTCTGCAGATGGACCAATGCTGTGTTTAAGGTTGGCTGAAAAAAATGTGCCATCTGGTACATTCTGAGATTGATCTAGATGGTAAGATGTTACAGTAAATGACCTTTTGACACTCAGATGTTACAATTTCTATTGTGAGATATTCACGAAATATTTATAAAAACCCTCAGGATAACTGAAGAAACCAAATTACAATTATAATGTACTTCCCATGCTGCTATTTCAAACAATCATTTGCTTTCATAAAAACAACATTTTTGGGGGAAATAAAAGATTTGAAGATTTTTGGATTGTCATCCTTTCACTCACATTTCACAACTGATTTTGAGAAATAAAAGGACATGTCATACTAACTTTGCTTGTGTTGAATGATGTAGACTGTAGATGTTTCTGTAACTAAGCACAGCCTGATTAAAGTTATGCATTCAGTGCTAAAATGTGACATTATATCAAGCACTAGACATTTTAATTCATATTTTAGTACTTTCAGGTGGTTGTATAAAAACATTAGTCATCAGAAGCTGTTCTGTGCTCAGTAATGTAAGATCACATGCCTCTTCAACTTACCTCTGAAAATCAAGATTCATTCTGCTTAATGCTCTCATCTCACTGTAAGTTCTGAAAAACAGAAATACAAGATCATAATTTAATTTCACATCACCTTTTAGTCTTCTAAAATTTTCTTCTTTTGAAATACATATATACAAGTAAATGTATTCTCATCATGAAATCAGTGATTTTAAAAAGTTTGACAAATTAAATACCTGTTGAGTTATTTTATAAACTAATCATATTTTAATTATATATATATATATATATATATATATATATGCATTTTGTGAACCTTGAATTTATGAGATATTGATATTTTTATTGGGTTCATTTGCAAGCACCCTGATGGAAATGTTATCTTGTTATATATTAAGAATGTTAAATAACTGATTTTGAATAAAAAATATTTGGGAAATATTTTCTTGGCTAATTATTACCTGAGGAAACTTGATCATATTATTTAAACTTGCTACACTACTCTTTTCTCATCAGTAAGGTATAAATACAAGCATCTTTCTTCCAAGGCTAATGAAAGGAATCATTATTAAATATGTATTTTTTGTGCATATAAACCCTTGGTAAATGCCATTTCTTATAATTAACCACTTCTGTTTTATATAGGGCTTCCCTGGTAGCTCAGACGATAAAGAATCTGCCTGCAAATAGGGAGGCCTGGGTTCAATCCCTGGGTGGGGAAGATCTCTGGAGAAGGGAATGGCTACCTATTTCAATATTCTTGTCTGGGGAATCCCAAGGTCAGAGGAGCCTGTGGGGCTACAGTCCCTGGGGTTGCAAAGAGTCAGACACGAATGAGTGACTAACACTTTCATTTCACTTATATATGATACTATTTTCTTTAATGTCAGCCATAATGATTCCTCTGTTCCCACTTTTTCCAAACATTGTCAGTTGATGTCTTTTTATCTTAGGTAGAAAGTGAAATTACTATTGATACAATTCACAGGAGTCTTAAATTCAGCATATTCAGAACAGATACTTTAGTCCAAGTTACTAAAAGGTTTCATGTGAGACCACTGTTGTTAGCAATGCATACTGAGAAAAAAGAATTTTCCACATATTCTAAGTTTTTAAAATTTTAGATTTAATATACAGGTTATCTCCTGAAGAGATAATGAAAATATTCTAGAAACTTAAGGCCTGGAAAGTAAACTCTAACCTAGCTACTGTTTGTGGAGAAGGCAATGGCAACCCACTCCAGTACTCTTGCCTGTAAAATCCCATGGACAGAGGAGCCTAGTAGGCTGCAGTCCATGGGGCCGCAAAGAGTCAGACATGACTGAGCGATTTCACTTTTACTTTTCACTTTCAGGCATTGCAGAAGGAAATGGCAACCCGCTCCAGTGTTTTTGCCTGGTGAATTCCAGGGATGGTGGAGCCTGGTGGGCTGCCATCTGTGGGGTTGCATACAGTTGGACATGACTGAAATGACTTAGCAGCAGCAGCTGTTGTTTGAGAAGAAAATCTAACCCTAGCCCTTCTCTCAAAAAAGCTCTGTGCTTTCTTGATTTAACATTCAGTTCAGTTCAGTCACTCAGTCGTGTCCGACTCTGTGTGAACCCATGAATCGCAGCATGCCAGGCCTCCCTGTCTATCACCAGCTCCCAGAGTTCACCAAAGCTCATGTCCATCGAGTTGGTGATGCCATCCAGCCATCTCATCCTCTGTCGTCCCCATCTCCTCCTGCCCCCAATCCCTCACAGCATTAGAGTCTTTTCCAATGAGTTAACTCTTCACATGAGGTGGCCAAAGTATTGGAGTTTCAGCTTTAGCATCAGTCCTTCCAATGAACACCCAAGTCTGATCTCCTTTAGAATGGACTAGTTGGATCTCCTTGCAGTCCAAGGGACTCTCAAGAGTCTTCTCCAGCACCACAGTTCAAAAGCATCAATTCTTTGGCACTCAGCTTTCTTCACAGTCCAGCTTTTACATCCATACATGACCATGGAAAAACCATAGCCTTGATTTAACATTATATTGCCACTATCCCAAATTTTTAATAATTTTTAACAAGAGTTTCTATAAATTATGTAGTTGGTCTTACATACACCAATGAGAACATATATCCTACAAAATGGGCAAAGATAATGTAAATATACCAAGCAAAACTTCACGTAAAATACATATTTTATGATTCCAATCAAGTAAAATAAAACAGACAAAGTGAATTAATTCAGTTAGAAGTCAGTGGAGATTTTAATAGCTAGAATTGGATCATGAGAGATTCTATGATATAGGTGAATCACATTTCATAATTGTAGTCTCATTGACACTTGTATGTTCACTTCATGAAAATTTATTGNCTCATCTCACTGTAAGTTCTGAAAAACAGAAATACAAGATCATAATTTAATTTCACATCACCTTTTAGTCTTCTAAAATTTTCTTCTTTTGAAATACATATATACAAGTAAATGTATTCTCATCATGAAATCAGTGATTTTAAAAAGTTTGACAAATTAAATACCTGTTGAGTTATTTTATAAACTAATCATATTTTAATTATATATATATATATATATATATATATATATGCATTTTGTGAACCTTGAATTTATGAGATATTGATATTTTTATTGGGTTCATTTGCAAGCACCCTGATGGAAATGTTATCTTGTTATATATTAAGAATGTTAAATAACTGATTTTGAATAAAAAATATTTGGGAAATATTTTCTTGGCTAATTATTACCTGAGGAAACTTGATCATATTATTTAAACTTGCTACACTACTCTTTTCTCATCAGTAAGGTATAAATACAAGCATCTTTCTTCCAAGGCTAATGAAAGGAATCATTATTAAATATGTATTTTTTGTGCATATAAACCCTTGGTAAATGCCATTTCTTATAATTAACCACTTCTGTTTTATATAGGGCTTCCCTGGTAGCTCAGACGATAAAGAATCTGCCTGCAAATAGGGAGGCCTGGGTTCAATCCCTGGGTGGGGAAGATCTCTGGAGAAGGGAATGGCTACCTATTTCAATATTCTTGTCTGGGGAATCCCAAGGTCAGAGGAGCCTGTGGGGCTACAGTCCCTGGGGTTGCAAAGAGTCAGACACGAATGAGTGACTAACACTTTCATTTCACTTATATATGATACTATTTTCTTTAATGTCAGCCATAATGATTCCTCTGTTCCCACTTTTTCCAAACATTGTCAGTTGATGTCTTTTTATCTTAGGTAGAAAGTGAAATTACTATTGATACAATTCACAGGAGTCTTAAATTCAGCATATTCAGAACAGATACTTTAGTCCAAGTTACTAAAAGGTTTCATGTGAGACCACTGTTGTTAGCAATGCATACTGAGAAAAAAGAATTTTCCACATATTCTAAGTTTTTAAAATTTTAGATTTAATATACAGGTTATCTCCTGAAGAGATAATGAAAATATTCTAGAAACTTAAGGCCTGGAAAGTAAACTCTAACCTAGCTACTGTTTGTGGAGAAGGCAATGGCAACCCACTCCAGTACTCTTGCCTGTAAAATCCCATGGACAGAGGAGCCTAGTAGGCTGCAGTCCATGGGGCCGCAAAGAGTCAGACATGACTGAGCGATTTCACTTTTACTTTTCACTTTCAGGCATTGCAGAAGGAAATGGCAACCCGCTCCAGTGTTTTTGCCTGGTGAATTCCAGGGATGGTGGAGCCTGGTGGGCTGCCATCTGTGGGGTTGCATACAGTTGGACATGACTGAAATGACTTAGCAGCAGCAGCTGTTGTTTGAGAAGAAAATCTAACCCTAGCCCTTCTCTCAAAAAAGCTCTGTGCTTTCTTGATTTAACATTCAGTTCAGTTCAGTCACTCAGTCGTGTCCGACTCTGTGTGAACCCATGAATCGCAGCATGCCAGGCCTCCCTGTCTATCACCAACTCCCAGAGTTCACCAAAGCTCATGTCCATCGAGTTGGTGATGCCATCCAGCCATCTCATCCTCTGTCGTCCCCATCTCCTCCTGCCCCCAATCCCTCACAGCATTAGAGTCTTTTCCAATGAGTTAACTCTTCACATGAGGTGGCCAAAGTATTGGAGTTTCAGCTTTAGCATCAGTCCTTCCAATGAACACCCAAGTCTGATCTCCTTTAGAATGGACTAGTTGGATCTCCTTGCAGTCCAAGGGACTCTCAAGAGTCTTCTCCAGCACCACAGTTCAAAAGCATCAATTCTTTGGCACTCAGCTTTCTTCACAGTCCAGCTTTTACATCCATACATGACCATGGAAAAACCATAGCCTTGATTTAACATTATATTGCCACTATCCCAAATTTTTAATAATTTTTAACAAGAGTTTCTATAAATTATGTAGTTGGTCTTACATACACCAATGAGAACATATATCCTACAAAATGGGCAAAGATAATGTAAATATACCAAGCAAAACTTCACGTAAAATACATATTTTATGATTCCAATCAAGTAAAATAAAACAGACAAAGTGAATTAATTCAGTTAGAAGTCAGTGGAGATTTTAATAGCTAGAATTGGATCATGAGAGATTCTATGATATAGGTGAATCACATTTCATAATTGTAGTCTCATTGACACTTGTATGTTCACTTCATGAAAATTTATTGAGCCATATTCAAATACTTATTCATATTGTTTTGTGTATATTGCACTTCAATACAAAAATTAAATGACGATCACTGAAATCTTGTTGTGTGAAAATAAGCAAATAGAAAAAGGGAGAGAAGGAAGAGGAGAAGTAAAAGATATGAAGAATGAGTTATGAGATTTAAATATAACATAATAATAAGCCAGTCCTTGTTTCATATACTCCCCTCTTTCAGGATGATATCGTGCTCCCAGACTACCAGTTCTTAGTCTCCCTTCCTTGGCAATATGTCATCATGATACTCAGGATTGGACATTTATAAATACATGGAGCTGTTCTTTGTTTTGTATTTTTAAACTGTTTGATTAAGTTTTTGAGCTAATTTATATATGATATAATTCACCTATTTTACTTTCACAATTCAATAAATTTTGATGACTATGTACCACCAGGAAACCATCATCACACTCCCACAACCCCAAAGGTTCTTCAAGTTCCTTTGAAAGAAATTCCCAGCTATCACCACTAGCCTGAGGTAACCACCAATTTTTTTTCTATTACCATTGTTGTACATTTTCAAGAATATGAAATACAAGGAATAATATAGTAGGTATACTTCTAAGTTTGGCTTCTATTAACACATCATAAAGCTTTTGAGATTCATCCATGTTGTTTTATGTATTAATAGGATTTTTTTCCTTTAAGTTACCAAGTAGTATTTTCATTGTAACAACATGCCAAACATTGCTTGTCCATTCATTAGTCTGTGGATGTTTTGGTTATTACTACTTTTTGGTGATTGTGAATAAAACTGCTGTAACGTTAGTGTACAAGTTCTGTGTGGATTTGAATTTTCATATCATTTTGTTAGATGCATAGGACTGTTGTTGCTAGGTATACTTAACGAAAGTGTCAAAATGTGATTCAAATTGGTAATACCATATTGTATTCATACTGGGCTGGAGAAGGAAATGGCAACCCACTCCAGTATTCTTCCTGGAAATTTTCATGGACAGAGAATTCTGGTAAGCTACAGTCCACAGGGTCATGAAGAGTTGGACATGACTTAGTGAATGAGCACACACACATTCACGTTGGAATTCCCAGATGGCTCAGCAGTAAAGAATCTGCCTACCAATTCAGAAGCCACAGGAGACACAGACTCAATCCCTGGGTTTAGAAGATCCTCTGGAGGAGGAAATGGCAACCCACTCCAGTATTCTTCTTGGAATATCTCATGGACAGAGAAGCCTGGCTGGCTGCAGTCTAGGTGGGTCACACAGAGTCTGGCACAATTGAGCATGCACATATTTTTTATTCACACAAGTAATATATGGTGGGCTTTCCAAGTGGTGCTAGTGGTAAAGAACTTGCCTACAAATGCAGGAGACATAACAGATGCAGGTTTAATCCCTGGGTCGGGAGAATCCCCTGGAGGAGGGCATGGCACCCAACTCCAGTATTCTTGCCTAGAGAATCCCAAGGACAGAGGAGCCTAGTGGGCTACAGTCCATGGGGTCGCAAACAGTCAGACACAGAAGAGAAGTGACTTAGCACTGCAGACAAAGTATGAGGATGAGTTATTCCAGATCCTCTATGATACTTGTTACTGTCATTATGTTTGATTTTAGCCATTTTAGTTGGTGTGCAGTTGTAACCTCTTGTGATTTTAATTTGGAGTTATTTAATGTCTACCTCCAGAAAAGGCAATGGCAACCCACTCCAGTACTCTTGCCTGGAAAATCCCATGGATGGAGGAGCCTGGTAGGCTGTAATCCATGGGGTCATGAAGAGTTGGACACTTACCGAGCAACTTCACTTTCACTTTTCACTTTCATGCATTGGAGAAGGAAATGGCAACCCATTCCAGTATTCTTGCCTGGAGAATCCCAGGGACGGCGGAGTCTGGTGGGCTGCCATCTGTGGGGTCACACAGAGTCGGACACGACTGAAGCAACTTAGCAGCAGCAGCAGCAATGTCTACCTCTGTTTCATTGACTACACTAAAACCTTTCACTGTGTGGGTCTTAACAGACTATGGAAAGCTCTTAAAGAGATGGAAATACCACATCATCTTACCTGTCTCCAGAGAAACCTGTATGTGGGTCAAGAAGGAACAGTTAGATCCATGTCGGGAACAACTGATTGGTTCAAGATGGAGAAAGAAGTATGGCAGGTTTGTCTGCTGTGACCCTGTTTTTTTCACCTATTCGATGAGTACATCATGAGAAATGCCAGACTCTATGAGTTACAAGCTGGAATCAAGATAGGCAGGAGAAACAGCAACAACCTCACATATGTGGATAATACCATTCTAATGACTGGAAACAAAGAGGGACAAAAGAGCCTGTTGATGAGGGTGAAGGAGGAGAATGAAAGAGCCAGCTTAAAACTAAATATTAAAAAAAAAAGAAAAGAAACTAAGATCATGGCATCAGGCCCCATTGCTGCTGCTGCTGCTGCTGCTAAGTCACTTTAGTCGTGTCTGACTCTGTGAGACCCCATAGACGGCAGCCCACCAGGCTCCCCCATCCCTGGGATTCTCCAGGCAAGGACACTGGAGTGAGTTGTCATTTCCTTCTCCAATGCATGAAAGTGAAAGAAAGTGAAGTCGCTCAATTGTGTCTGACTCTTAGCGACCCCATGGACTGCAGCCTACCAGGCTCCTCTGTCTATGGGATTTTCCAGGCAAGAGTACTGGAGTGGGGTGCCACTGCCTTCTTCGTCAGGCCCCATTACTGCATGCCAAATAGAAGGGGAAAAGTGGAAGTAGTGACAGATTTGTTCTTCTTAGGCTCATGAATCACTGTGGATGGTGACTGCAGCCATGAAATCAGAAGATGGTTGCTTCTTAGCAGGAAAGCTGTAACAAACCTAGACAGAGTGTTGAAAAACAGAGACACTACTCTGCTAATAAAGGTCCCTATAGTCAAGGCTATAGTCTTCCCAGTGGTCATGGACGAGTGTGAGAGCTGGACCGTAAGGAAGGCAGAACACCAAAGAATTGATGTATTCAAACTGTGGTGCCAGAGAAGACTCTTGAAAGTCCCTTGGACAGCAAGGGAATAAAACCAGTCAATGATAAGGGAAATCAACCCTGAATACTCGTTGGAAGGACGGATGCTGAGGCTGAGACTCCAGTATTTTGGTCATCTAATGCAAAAAGATGACTCATTGGAAAAGTCCCTAATGCTCCAAAAGATTGAGGGCAAAAGGAGAAGAGAGCATCAGAAGATGAGCTGGCTGGATGGCATCACCGATACAAAGGACAATGAACTTGGGCGAACTTCATGAGATGATGAGAGACAAGGCAGTCTGGCATGCTTCAGTCCATGGGGTGGAAAAGAGTCAGACATGACTGGGTGACTGAACAATGATGACTACATTTTAGATATCTTCTTTAGATATATTTTAATGTGCTTATTATTCATATATCTTCATTGAAAAGTTCCTTTTAAATGTTTCTCTTATTAAAAAAAAATGATGGTTTGACTTATTTTCAGTTACAAGAACTCTTTATGTATTCTAGATATAAGACCCCTACCAAATACATGTTTTGTTAATACTATCACCAGCCTGTGGTTTGCCTTTTCATTTCTTCTTTCTTTCTTTTTTCTTATCTTTCAAATAGGAAAAATGTTTATTGATAATGCTCAATTTATAACATTGCTTTTTAACAGTTCTTTTTAAAACATATCTAAGAAATCTTCCCCAACACAAAGACAAAAAGATTGTATCTGCCATATTTTGGAAAAGTTTTATACCTTCAATTCAGTTCAGTTCAGTTCCTCAGTTGTGTGACTCTTTGAGACCCCATGAACCACAGCACACCAAGCCTCCCTGTCCCTCACCAACTCCCAGAGTCCAACCGACCCATGTCCATTGAGTTGGTAATGCCCCCCATCCATCTCATCCTCTGTTGTCCTCTTCTCCTCCTGCGCCCAACCTTCCCCTCCTGCACCCAACCTTCCCCAGCATCAGGATCTTTTCCAGTGAGTCAGCTCTTCACATCAGGTGGCCAAAGTATTGGAGTTTCACCTTCAACATCACTCCTTCCAATGAACACTCAGGACTGATCTCGTTTGGGATGGACTAGTTGGATCTCCTTGCAGTCCAAGGGACTCTCAAGAGTCTTCTTCAATACCACAGTTCAAAAGCGTCAATTCTTTGGCACTCAGCCTTCTTTATAGTCCAAAATTCACATCCATATATGACCACTGGAAAAACCATAGCCTTGTCTAGACAGACCTTTGTGGACAAAGCAATGTCTCTGCTTTTGAATATGCTGTCTATGTTGGTAATAACTTTCCTTCCAATGAGTAAGTGTCTTTTATTTATTTTTTTGATAGCTTTTTTTTTAAATTTTATTTTTACTTTATNGGTGCAGGGCTACCGTGGCACACAGCCCGTACCTCAGTGAAGGGCGACCACAGCACACAACCCAGAAATCTGTGCAGAATGACAGTGGCACAGAGCCTGGAACTCGTTGATTGTCGACTATGACACACAGCCAGGACCTCGGCGCAGGGCGACCATGGAAATCAGGCCTGACCTCGACGCAGGGCGAACACGGCACACAACCCGACTTCAGCACAGGGTGACCGAGGAACCCAGCCCGAAACTCAGTGAAGGTTGACCGCGTCACACAGCCCAGAACTCGTCAATAGCTGACCACAGAACATAGCCCGGACCTTGGCGCAGGGTGACTGCAGCACACAGCCTGAAACTGGGAGCACGGCTACCACAGCACACAGCCTGGACCTTGGCGCAGGGCGCCCACAGCAACAGCCCGAACCTCAGTGATGGGAGACCGCGGCACACAGCTCAGAAATCTGTGCAGGGCAAACGCGGTACAGATTCCGGAGCTCTGGAGAAGGCTACCACTGCACACAGCCTGGACCTTGGCAAAGAGGAACCGTGGCACTGANTGCTTGCTCCTTGGAAGAAAAGTTATGACCAAACTAGATAGCATATTAAAAAGCAAAGACATTACTTTGCTAACAAAGTTCCATATAGTCAAGGCTGTGTTTTTTCCTGTAGTCATGTATGGATATGAGAGTTGGACTATAAAGAAAGCTGAGCACCAAAAAATTGATGCTTTTGAACTGTGGTGTTGGAGAAGACTCTTGAGAGTCCCTTGGACTGCAAGGAGATCCAACCAGTCCATCCTAAAGGAAATCAGCCCTGAATATGCATTGGGAGAATACTGATGTTAAAGTTGAAACTCAAATACTTTGGCCACCTGATGTGAAGAACTGACTCATTTGAAAAGACCCTGATTCTGGGAAAGATGAAGGTGGGAGGAGAAGGGGACGACAGAGGATGAGATGATTGGATGGCATCACCAACTCAATGGACAAAAGTTTGAGTAAACTCCAGGTGTTATTGATGGACAGGGAGGCCTGGCGTGCTGCAGTCTATGGGGTCACAAAGAGCTGGACACGACTGAGCAACTGAACTGAACTGAACGTTAGCACAGTAATCAAAACAAGGGAATGAGCATTAGTACCCAATGCTACTCCTGCTGCTGCTGCTAAGTCACTTCAGTCATGTCCGACTCTGTGTGACTCCAGATTAGGAGCTAAATTAGAGACATTATACACGTGTCACCAGTTTTCCCACCAATGTCCCTTTTCTTTATAGGATACCATATTACATTTAGTTGTTATTTCTTCCTAGTCCCCAGCAGTCTATAACTGCCCTGAGATCTTTCCTTGTCTTTCATGATCTTGACAGTTTCGAAGAGTATTGAGCAATTATTTTTTGGAACATCCCCCCTTTTCAATTTGTCTAATTTTTTTGTGTGTGATTGAGTGAGATTATACATTTTCAGCAAGAATACTACAGAAATGATCAGTGATCAGGACTTAGCACTTCCATTGCAGGGGCCAGAGTTCAATCTCTGGTCAGGAACTAGGATCCCACAAGCTGTCCAGTGAGGCAAGAAAAAAAAAAAAAAAAGAATGCAAGACTATTAGATTGGAAAAAACTGAACTTTAATGTGAAAGTCATAGATGAAAGATTAGAGTTGTAAATATCCAAAGTTCTAGGACAGAATGGGGAAGGCAGGGTAGAATAATGCTATCCCCTCAAGGATATCAATGAAACATGTAAATAAATTAAATAGAATGTGATCAACTATGAGCATGCATGCTCAGTCATGTCTGGCTCTTTGTGACCCCATGGACTGTAGTCCGCCAGGCTCCTCTGTCCATGGGATTCTCCAGGCAAGAATACTNACTTTTTTGTTGACTATGATGGCTACTCCATTTCTTCTAAGGGATTCTTATTCACAGTAGTAGATATAATGGCCATTTGAGTTAAATTTACCCATTCCAGTCCATTTTAGTTCACTGATTCCTAAAATGTTGATGTTCACTCTTGCCATCTCCTGTTTGACCACTTCTACTTTGCCTTGATTCATAGTTTCCCTGATAGTTCAGTTGGTAAAGAACCCACCTACAATGCAGGAGACCCTGGTTTGATTCCTGGGTCGGGAAGATCCACTAGAGAAGGGAAACTCATATTCTAGCCTAGAGTTTTCCATGGACTCAGTCCATGGGGTCGCAAAGAGTCAGACATGACTGAGCGACTTTCACTTCCACTATGTAACTAACATCCAGGTTCCTATGCAGTATTGCTCTTCACTGCATTAGACCTTACTTCCATCACCAGTCACATCCACAACTGGGTGTTCCTTTTGCTTTTTCTCCATCTCTTCATTCTTTCTGGAGTTAGTTCTCCACCGATCTCCAGTAGTATATTGGGCACCTACCGACCTGGGGAGCTCATCTTTCAGTGGCCTATCTTTTTGCATTTTCATACTGTTCATGGGGTTCTCAAGGCAAGAATACTGCAGTGGGTTTCCATTCCCTTCTCCAGTGGACAATTTGTCTTAGTCAATACGAAAAGTACCTTGCTTGAGGAAATGCTTCTCTTTAACAAGAACCGTCTGACTAATCTTGTAGTCTTAAGACATATTGTGGGAGACCTTTCTATTGTTAGTTCTAATCTTGTTAATTTAAAACACTTGTTGTTGGAGTGGGTCTGTTCAAAGTATATAGCTCCCTTGTTAAGACTAGCAAGGGGGGCACTCTCTGTACCCCTTCTGATGTCTACGTCAGAAGCTTTCTCTGTACTTTTTGTACTTTAATAAAACTGCTACACAAGCTCTTGAGTGATTAAGCCCGGTCCATTGTCCTGAACTAAATCATTTTCAGAGTAAATGCATCCGACATCACTCGTGCCTTAGACAGCAGCACGATGAACAAAGCTAGTGGAGGTGATGGTATTTCAGCTGAGCTATCTCAAATCCTAAAAGAAGATGCTGTGAAAGTGCTGCACTCAATATGCCAGCAAATTTGGAAAACTCACCAGTGGCCACAGAACTGGAAAAGGTGAGTTTTCATTCCAATCCCAAAGAAAGGCAATATCAAACAATATTCAAACTACTGTTTAATTGCGCTCATCTCACACACTATCAAGTTCAGTTCAGTTCAGTCGCTCAGTCGTGTCCGACTCTTTGCGACCCCATAAATCGCAGCATGCCAGGCTTCCCTGTCCATCACCAATGCCTGGAGTTCACTCAGACTCACGTGCATCAAGTCAGTGATGCCATCCAGCCATCTCATCCTCTGTCCTCCCCTTCTCCTCCTGCTCTCAATCCCTCTCAGCATCAGAGTCTTTTCCAGTGAGTCAACTCTTCTCATGAGGTGGCCAAAGTACTGGAGTTTCAGCTTCAACATCATTCCTTCCATAGTAATCCCAGGGCTGATCTCCTTCAGAATGGATTGGTTGGATCTCCTTGCAGTCCAAGGGACTCTCAAGAGTCTTCTCCAACACCACAGTTCAAAAGCATCAATTCTTCGGTGCTCAGCCTTCTTCACAGTCCAATTCTCACTTTATCAAAGTAATTAGTAATGCCCCAAATTCTCCAATTCAGGCTTCAACAGTATGTGAACCGAGAACTTCCAGATGTTCACGCTGGATTTAGAAAACACACAGGAACAAGAGATCAACTTTTCAACCTCCTTTGGATTATAGAAAAAGCAAGAGAACTGCAGAAAAACATCTACTTCTGTTTCATTGACTATGCCAAATCCTTTGACTGTGCGGATCACAACAAACTGTGGAAAATCTTTAAAGAGATGGGACTACCAGACAACCTTATCTAGCTCATGAGAAATCTGTATTCAGGTCAAGAAGTAACAGTTAGAACCAGACAGGCAACAATGTACTGGCTCCCATTAAGAAAGGAAAATGACAAGGCTGAATATTGTCACCTTTCTTATTTAACATATATGCAGAATACATCATGTGAAATGCTGGACTGGATGAAACACAAGCTGAAATCAAGATTGCCAGGACCAATACCAATAACGTCAGATATACAGATGACACCACTCTTATGGTGGGAAGCAAAGAGGACCTGAAGAGCCTCTTCATGAAGGTAAAAGAGGAGAGTAAAAGAGCTAGCTTGAAAGTCAACATTCAAAAAATGAAGATCATGGCATCTGGTCCCATCACTACCTGGCAAATAGGTGGGGAAACAATGGAAACAGTGACAGAATTTATTTGGGGGACCTCAAAAATCACTGCAGATGGTGACTGCAGCCATGGAGTTAAAAAAGACGTTTACTGCTTGCAAGAAAAGCTATGACCAACCTAGACAGCTTATTAAAAAGCAGAGCCATTACTTTGCTGACAAAGGTCCATCTAGTCAAAACTATGGTTTTTCCAGCAATCATGCATGTATGTGAGAGTTGGATTATAAAAAAAGTTGAGTGCCAAAGAATCATGCTTTTAAACTGTGGTATTGGAGAAGACTCTTGAGAGTCCCTTGAACTGCAAGGAGAACAGACCAGTCCATCCTAAAGGAAACCAGTCCTGAATATTCGTTGGAAGGACTGATACTAAAGCTGTAACTGCAATACTTTGGCCACCTGTTGTGAAGAACTGACTCATTGGAAAAGAACCTGATGCTGAAAAAGATTGAAGGCAGAAGGAGAAGGGGATGACAGAGGATGAGATTGTTGGATGGCATCACTGACTCAACTGGCATGAGTTTGAACAAATTCTTGGAGTTGGTTATGGACAGGGAAACCTGACATGCTGCAGTCCCTAGGGTCACAAATAGACATGATTGAGCGACTGTACTAAACTGAGATGAATGCCCATTATACACACACACACACACACACACACACACACACACACATATATTTTTTGGTGTATGCATGTTTACCTGTGAGCCATGAAGACACTCATTTTCCAAGAGACTCTTCAGAAGCACTCTGTGCATCTTTTACTATATTTCTGTGTATTAATTGGGGCTTCTCTGGTGGCTCAGATGGTAAAGATTTTGCCTTCAATGTGGGAGTCCTGGGTTTGATCCTTGAGTGAGGAAGATCCCCTGGAGAAGGAAATTTTAGTTCACTCCCATATTCTTGCTTGGAAAATTCCATGGATGGAGATGCCTGAAGGGTTACAGTCCATGGGGTTTCAAAGAGCCAGACATGACTGAGTGTTTAACACTTGTGCATTAATTATGCGAGGCTATCACTACTTCTTATGAAAACAGATGCTATATTCAAGAGTTATTTGATTACCTACAAAGGAATCTATGGCTCACTAAATTAGACTTCTGTGGAAGCATGTTTTTGGTTTAGATGCAAAACAAGAACCTATGAATGATGACATTAAGGGGAAGTTGGACATCTGGAATATTGTAGCATATCTGTGCTTAATGCAATGTCCAAGACACTATTAAGACCTGATTTAAACAAGTCTTTGATTCTCTCAAAATGTTTGAGAGGTTCGTATCATGTTGGCATATTTCCCCACATTATTAGGGTATCCACATCCTTTAGTCACTTGATAGCTCTTTCTAAAAATGCTGCTTTTTTAGCCTGGAAATTACTGAAGCATTTTTAAGCAAGGAGCAACCTTATAAAATTATTTATTTATAGATTCAAATAAGAAGTGTAAATGAACGTTAGGACTAGAAATCTCATATGAAAAAGAAAACATCATTTCAGAAATAAGAATTAAAAAATACAAGTGTCATATAGGTAAGTATTAAGTAAAACAGGCACATTGTTCAGTTGCTAGGTCATGTCTGACTCTTTGTGTCCCCATGGACTGCAGCATGCCAGGCTTCCCTTTCCTTCAGTAACTCCCTGAGTTTGCTCAAGCTTATGTCCTTTGAGTCATTGATGCCATACAGATATCTCATCCTCTTGCCCTCAATCTTTCCCAGCATCAGGGGCTTCTCCATTGAGTTGGCTCTTCACATCAGGTGGCCAAAGAACTGGAACTTCAGCTTCAGCGTCAGTCCTCCCAATGAATATTCAGGGTTGACTTCTTTAGGACTGACTGGTTTGATCTTGCTGTCCAAGGAAATCTGAAGAGCTTTCTCCAGTACCACAATTCAAAAACATCAATTCTTTCACGTTTGGTCTTTATGGGAATAATCTATAAATTAGTGCAAAAGCACTCTAACTCATATTATATCTATAATTATCACTATGTGGTAGCATTAATTTCATAATTATAAATGGTGCCAACATTACATCATAAAGGTCAAGGAATGAGATCAGTCCCCTTCAATATTTCACTAATTTTTAGATAGACTTTTTGTGGCTTAAAAAAACAAAAAGTACAATACTTCCATGGCATTGTTTGACAATTTTGCAACATTTCACATAAAAAGCAAATGGTGAACTCAGACTGCATGAATGAACTGATGATGAGTGAATGCATGAATTCATTAATAATCTAATAACACTTATCTTACCCGTTTGGGCTGTTATAACAGAAATATCATAGATTGGGTGGCATATAAACAAAAACATTTATTTCTGTAAGTTTTTTCAGGGTGGAAGTCCAGTATCAAGTCACCAGCATGCTTGCATTAAGGACCACTTCTAGTTCTGAGTTTTCACCATATTACAAATGACAGAAAGCTAACTCTCTGGAGTCTCCTTAATAAGGGCATTAGTTCCAATCATCAGAACTCTGCCCTCATAACTTAATCACCCCCAAAGGTGCCACATATTATCATTTTTGAGTATTAGAATTTCAACATACAAATCTTAAGGAAACATATTCAGATCCTAGCAATAATTTAAAAACCATTCAGTTCAGTTCAGTTGCTCAGTCGTGTCCGACTCTTTGCGACCCCATGAATCGCAGCCCGCCAGGTCTCCCTGTCCATCACCAACTCCCGGAGTTCACTCAGAAGACCAAATAACTTTTCTCTTACACTATAACATATAATGTCACTAGTAAGCTTAATAAAGACTCATCTTCTTTTCTGTTGGGGATTGGAAATGAATCTCAAAAATATTTCTCAGATAATAAAGTTGTTTTTATCCTTTTAAGTTATTATGATGATTGTTATATTTCACAAGCTGTCCCTACACTATTGGTGTCACTATTAACATAACATATAATCTTTATATTGTTTAAAGCCATTTTGAGTCTAAAACATCATCCAGCTAGAAAATTGTGGCATTGTCTCTCAAATTCCTATTAAACTATTTGAAAATAAGAAATAAATTAAAATTGATAACTCCAAAAGGGAAGGCTGAAAACCAACATAATGCCTGATTATGAGTGGTATTTTCAGTAACTACAGGACAATGGTATTGAAGTCAGAATTCTGTGATGAACACAGGCTTTCCCACCATAAAAAGTCTGCTAGACTGAAAGGAAAATGGGTGTCACTTCATCTTTCTGCCTCTTCCTGATATCTAGTTCAGTCACTCAGAGTCTGTACCAAAGAGATAACTGGGCAGTCAGTCATCTATTCTCAACCATTGATTCTTCTAGTAGCTAGAGTTTTGTCCCTATATCCTAACAAATACCTTTATTTCTATGTGAATTTGCCACCTGAAGTTCTTAAAAAACAATTGCATAGAAAGTGAAAGACCAAAAGGAACAGAGTGGATCCTAAGGTGCTCATGCACAGTGAAGTTTAGTTCTAACAAACATATCATTTAGGTAGGGTTGAAATTAGGAATACATCTGTTGTGGAATGCAGCTTGAAAGTTTACAAATGTCAGTTACATTTTCCATATAAAAGTATTTATTAGTTTTAATAATTACCTTTAAGTCATACATACTTTCCAGTAATACATGTTCCAATATGCTGGTTCCCAAGAAAAAAACTTGCAATAACTCTACCATATTCTCTTCACTTAGAGTGAGTAAAGGTGTGGTTAATCACCTATCTACTTCTTCCAAGTATTTGACATGTTCAAATATTAATTCTTTCTACTTTGTAAATGATATGGCCCATATCCAGCATAGTGTTTGGTAAATTTTGTACTAGTGTTAAAGAAAGTATAAGTATTTAAACCCAGTGGCAACTTTCTATAATGGGGTAAAAATAAGGAAGGTGGACCATGAGGTGGGTGTGTGTTGGCACCAAGAAAAGTCACAATTATCAGCAGGATAAAATGAGAGATTTGGTGTCCCCATGAGAAAGGTAAAGAAGAACTAACAAGAAGGGAAAATAGAAGCATGAAACAACCCAGTGAATTTCAGGCTGCTGCTGCTGCTAAGTCACTTCAGTCATGTCCGACTCTGTGCAACCCCACAGATGGCAGCCCACCAGGTTCCCTTGTCCCTGGGATTCTTCAGGCAAGAACACTGGAGTGGGATGCTATTTCCTTCTCCAATGCATGAAAGTGAAAAGTGGAAGTGAAGTAGCTCAGTTGCGATCCCATGGACTGCAGCCTACCAGGGCCCTCCATCCATGAGATTTCCCAAGCAAGAGTACTGGAGTGGGTTGCCATTTCTTTCTCCAGAATTTCAGACTACAGAAGTTTAAATAGGTATTACAAGTCTTCAGGAGCTTCCCAGGTGATGCTAGGGGTAAAGAACATGCACGCCAAAGCAGGAGATGCAAGAGATGCATGTTTGATCCCGGTGTCAGGAAGATATTTTGGAGGAAGTCATGGTAACCCATTCTGGTATTCTTGTCTGTAGAATCTCATGGACAGAGGAGCCTGACAGACTACAGTCCATAGGGTTGCAAAATTATACACCAATGAAGCAACTTACCATGTAAGCAATTCTTACCAAGTAAGCGACTTACCACACACAAGCCCTGAGTGGCCACAGGAACTTCATGAAACAGATTTGCTAATACTTAATTTGAATGTGTTTATATTGCTCTGATATCACATTTTCTTTTCTATCCTTTTCCCAATTTTCAATAACATTTAACAAACAACTGCATTTCTTGGGTTAAAGTGTGTGGTGTGTGTATTTCTGCGTGTGTACAGGTGGTGGTTTGTTTTGCTTTATTTTTCCTCAGTTGAAAGGGTGACTCATTTTCAAGTCCTGATTGATAGTATTATGGTCAGATTCTGCATATATTGCATGGCAAGAATCACTTTTACCATATTCCAAGCCACTTCAAAATACTCTGGGCCAATTCTGGAATTCCAGAGCATGAAAATATCCATTTAGGCCAATCATATCTGGCTCTCAAGTGGGAAGGAGAGGATATAAGACCCATGTAGCATGTGAGTTACAATGAATGAATTGATAAATATTTATAGCATTGAAGAGACCAGTGAAATCAAGAGATTATTTTCTAATTTTACATATAGGAAGCAGAGGGAAAAAGAAGTGAAGTGATCTGAAGAAATACATCAAAAAGAAAGGGGAAAAACCAAAAATATAACCCAGGATCTCTGCTTTGTAGCATTCAAGGGTATCAGCACTCTTTCCAATAGTCTCAGATTCTGTGATTCAAATCCCTCTGGTTTAAGAGTACACACTCTGAATCTGCTTTAGATTTCCTATCTGAATGCATTTAGTTATATCAATGGATTTGAATATAAGGTCATATTTCAGAAATCATGCTCAGAATCCAGTGTTTTTTCTGTTAGTTTATCCTGGTTTGTATGATACATGCTTAACTATCATACTAACTTGGATGGAAATTTTCTTCTCTGGGTCTCTTAATATTAGTAGTTTTTTTTTTTTTTAAACCTATATTGCTGAAGAAAACATAAAGTGAAAACATATTTTCTAATCTATTGCTTCTTAAGTTTTAATGTAATGCCTCCCTTAGGTAGAAAGGTTATAAGTAGCTGGAAAAAGGGAACTACAATATAAGTTCTATTGCTAGGAATACTGAAATACAGATAGAACTGTGCTTGATTCTTTCAGAATTACTCACTTTATATTGTCTGTTTCCATTCTTTTTATAAGCATTAATATCAAGGATGCTAAGAATAGCAGCTACAGCATTTTCTATGAGTAAATGTGGACCATGTTTCTATAAATAATGCATTTCAAATTAACTAGCTGCAACATCACTGACATGCAAAATCCTTCCTGGATCCAAGTTCCACACATATAAAATATGTATAAAAAATATAACCACCACCATCTGTTACTACTACAGAACTATATTCTCTCCCAGTTGATTGATACCCAGTTTTACTAAGAAATTGTTCAGCTATATAATTTAAATGGTGCTCATATTTATATTTTCTAACTTCATAAATATTACAGAATATTAATAATTGTTTCCTGGAGGAAAAAATGGTACCTATTTCTAAAATTATGCAATCCATTTGAAAAATTTTGATACACTGAAAAAGTGAAACATTTAATATAATATAGCTCCTTATATCTCAAATTTAAATTAGTAAATTCAGGAATTTATAGATGATAAATATTTGTGAATATATTTACTAGAAACTAAATTCTCAGAGACAAGAGCTCAGATGACTTAGTAATGTTTTAATTTCTTCCTTCCTAAGGCGTACAATCATTTCCTTTATACTTTCCCTCTATATTAACATTATTAAAATATTTATAATTCTGACTGAGTCCCATATTTCTTATGTAAAATGATAATTTAAAGGGTAAATTCTTATAAAACTTAAGTGTTTTTAAGGTGCCTTGATGAATGATATCTATTCCTTCTCCATGGGATCTTCCCAAACCAGGGATCAAACCCAGGTCTCCCGCATTGTAGGCAGACGCTTTACCATCTGAGCTACCAGGGAAGCCTATTGTTATGATATATATAGATATGATATCATGATTCTTAGTAAGAAATACATTGCTAGTCTTTGTTCCTTCTTGGAACTAAAATGAAATTTCTTAAGTGATACAGTTAAAATTGTCTTTGGACATGTTAATGAGGTGACTTTTGAACAGCACCTACAGATGAAGGCTGGTTACCAGGAGTACCAGTCAAATGATTAGAGGGTTGAACTTTCCAGTCTCACCCACTCTGACCTTTCAGAAAAAGCAGAGCTGGAGGCTGAATTTATTGCTCATGGACAATGATGTAATCAATGATTCCTGTGTAATGAAGTATCAATAGAAATCCAAAAGTACTGGGTTTAGAGAGCTTCTGGGTTGGTGAACACGTGGTGATTTGGGGAGAGTGGCATACTTAGAAGTTTTGTACTCTGTCCCATATACCATGCTCCATTCATCTCTATCATCTGACTTTTCTTAAGTTAGATATATTTATAATAAACTGTTGATCTAGTAAGTAAAATATTTCTCTAAGTTTTATGAGCCACTCTAGCAAATTAATCTAACCCAAGGTCTTAGAACCTCCAATCTGTAGCTTGTTAGTCAGAAGCACTGGTAATAAATACCTGGGTTTGTTATTGGCAGTGGAACTGGAGGTCAGAGGGGCAGGCAGTCTTGTAGAACTTAGTCCTCAGCCTATAGAAATCTATACTATCTCTGGGTAGATAGTTTTAGAATTGAGTTTAGTGGAGGGCACTCCATTGGTATTTGAGAATTGCTTTTTCGTATAGGGAACCTCCTTGCTCCCTAATACACACATTGGAATCTCAAGGACCCAAAAGAGCAAGACAATGATTCATAAATGAGTTCAGTTCAGTTCAGTCACTCAGTCGTGTCTGACTCTTTGCGACCACATGAATTGCAGCACGCCAGGCCTCCCGTTTCATCACCATCTCCCAGAGTTCACTCAGACTCATGTCCATTGAGTCCGTGATGCCTTCCAGCCATCTCATCCTCGGTCATTCCCTTCTCCTCCTGCCCCCAATCCCTCCCAGCCTCAGAGTCTTTTCCAGTGAGTCAACTCTTCCCATGAGGTGGCCAAAGTATTGGAGGTTCAGCTTTAGCATCATTCCTTCCAAAGAGATCCCAGGGTTGATCTCCTTCAGAATGGACTGATTGGATCTCCTTGCAGTCCAAGGGACTCTCAAGAGTCTTCTCCAACACCATAGTTCAAAAGCATCAATTCTTTGGCACTCAGCCTTCTTCACAGTCCAACTCTCACATCCATACATGACCACTGGAAAAACCATAGCCTTGACTAGATGGATCTTAGTCGACAAAGTAATGTCTCTGCTTTTGAATACACTATCTAGGTTGGTCGAGTAGTTTTCCAAATTTGTTAGTAAGATTTTAATTTTACTGGAATCTTCTGTTCCTGCTGTTTCAGAAAAAAATAAATAAGTTTCTGTGATTCTGAATGGTCAAATTCCCACCAGTTTGTCCAGATACCTCAGGTTCTTGAAAGAAATGTGTGGAAGAGACACTCAGGGCAAAAGGTCATTTTATTTCTATTAAACTTTGGGAACTCATAACCAAGGTTTATTGGGCTGAACCACATATGAGCACAATAAGTGATTTTAAGATTCATTTCTTAAAAAACGAAACAGGCTATCCGCTTTGTCCTTTAGGCCTTAGTAGAGTTTATAGGTAGGTATTCTGAAGGCTGAATCCTACAGCAAGTACTTCCAGGATCTATGGCCTGGAACCTGTTACAAACTTATGTAGGTTTAAGTTTGCTCTGTATAACTCAAGGATTTGAGGTCAAGGATTAAGAAGATGAGGCTTAGGAAGTGCCTACCATAGAGTGAGACACAGAATTAGGATTCAGTAATAATATTTAATGTTATCATTTTCATTTTTTATGAGTTCATGAACTCAGTATTTCAATGCTAGGATAAAAATATAAACAGACAAACAAAAAAAAAAAAAAAAAGCCAGAAACTTCTTAAGACTCAAGCACGGATGAAATAACATACCATTCTCCAGTCATTTTTAGGACAGGTCTACAACCAAGCAAGAAACAGTTCCAAACAGTCCTACCAAATGTTGGAGAGCTCTTTGACTTCACATGGTACAACCAAGCTAGCCTGTTGAAATATAGTTCATGGTCTTATCTCCAAATCACTTGTGAAGTTTATTATAAATATTAAGTAGGCGATGGCACCCCACTCCAGTACTCTTGCCTGGAAAATCTCATGGATGGATGGGCCTGGTGGGCTGCAGTCCATGGGGTCTCAAAGAGTTGGACACCACTGAGCAACTTCCCTTTCACTTTTCACATTCATGCATTGGAGAAGGAAATGGCAACCCACTCCAGTGTTCTTGCCTGGAGAATCCCAGGGATAGGGGAGCCTGTTGGGCTGCCATCTATGGGGGTCACACAGAGTCAGATGCTACTGAAGTGACTTAGCAGTAGCAGTAATGATAATATTATCAAGTTCACCAACGCAAAAGTTTGGGTTAGATAAGGAATATTTCAAATTTTTATTCTTAATAAATAAGTGGAATATATAAATGCAAAACTTATTTATATCATAACTCTTAACTTCAAACTTGGACAAATGACAATACACACAAACAGAAACACACTTAAGTAAACTTAATCACTGTTAATCACTGTATTCAAGTTAACCTGAGTTACATCTGTTACATTATGGACATCTTAGTTATTTAATATGAATCTAATTTACTCCCTCTTCCTTACCCCACTTTAGACTGATTCTATATTTCAATAATAAAATAGCATTGAGAAAGGTGTGTCCAGTCCTAGTTTGTATTCTTTCATCAGACTGTCATCAGATGAAATGCATGTTATTATTTTGGCCATGATACTTCCGTATTTCATAACGTTGGTGACTCAATTTTATACACAATTACATCTAAACTCCCTTAAGTAGACACATAAAATCCAACACTGACCTACCTGGCTTTCTTCTACCTTCTCATTTTCTTTATTTCTCTGCTTCAGTTTCTATCCAGAAATACTGAACTGTTTCAAGTTGAAAACACAATATTTTACTGAATCTATGTCTTTGCTGATTTTTCTCTTTCTACTTGAAATAGTTTTATCTTGCTTCTTCAGTTGGCCCATTTTTTTTCATTTTTAAGATTCAGCTCAGGAGTCACACTTAAGAAAATTTTCCTGACTGCCCATCTAGATACACAAACACAAAGGCATACCCCTTTTGAGATGCATGTTCCTATTCTGGGTCTCCATGATACTCTGCCATTCACTAATCACAATACATTTTAATTACATTTTAAAGTTTATGCTTTCCTGCCTGCTTCACAGGAATATGACTGATGAAGCTGCATAATGCTCAATTCTCAGAAGGGTTCCACATCTGGGTTTCAATGATATACAGTTATTATTCTGAAAATTTTAATAATTGAATCTTGAATTTATGTTTTATAATGAAGTCTAATAGGAAAATGGAGTGAGTATGTGTGTGTGTGTGTGTGTGTGTGTGTGTGTGTTGTGGTGGAGAACAGTTTGGAGTCTTGGCTAACAGGTATCTGTCTTCCTATTGCCTTCTACCTAAACTGAATGTGTTCTCTGTCCCCATTCCTCTGCCACTTCTTTCCCTGGGCTTGTTTCCTGGGCCCCACTCCATCTTCCCCTCCTCTTTCTATTAAGTGATGACTGCAACACTGTGCTCCAGATGAGGCTGGCAACTCTGGGTCAAGTGTATGGCTCTAGCGTGTCTCAGTTGGGAAGTCTCCACCCTATGCTGGCATATCGCTCTGCATTCAGAGAGTGATTTGTTCATTGCTGGTCCAGAAACACACAGTGCTTGAATATATCACAAGCTCTTGAGTGTAGGCTATCCCTTGGGGGTTAGGTCAGTGAGCCTCTGGAAATAAGGACATAAGAAATAACAAATTAAAAAAAAAGGATCAAGAAAGACACCTTATATTTTATTACATTTAAGTCACCTCTTTCCTGTTTTTTAAACAAAGGTCTCAGCATTTTGTTTGTTTGTTTTGTTTTGAGCCTTGAAATTTATAAACTTGTCCCAATCTGTCTAAGACTATGAGCTCCTTAAGTTTAGGACTCTCCTATGTGACCCTGTAACTGCTTCACATAGCCTTGTACTTATTACCTAATGAGAACCAAATATATATTTGTTAAATGAAAAAACAAAAGAATAATCATTGCAAAATTCAATTCAACATCTCCCATAAGAAGGTGTGGTTGAATAGTTAAGCTCTCTGATGAAGGTCTATTTGTAGAAAACTTTTGACTTGTACATCACAACTCATAGCAAATAGCACATAAAAATTGTAAAAATGGAAATAACATTTTCTGTACACTAATAAAATTGACTTCATGCCTGGCCTCCTTTCAATGTATAAGAATAAAATCTTTTTGCAAAATAATTTTGCTTTCTGCCATATTTTAGGGGAAAAATGCTCTATATGTCTTCTCTTTGATTTGGTGGTATGATTAAAGAAGTAATTCTCATTTGCTTTTATCAGTTAAGAGTTTTGTAACTACACCAAGAAACAGTACACCAGTACTTGGGTGGTAAATGTATTCATAAAAGAAATACATATTTACAACTGGACAGTAGTGATTAAGTAAATCAAGAGGTGAACTTCTCAGTGTACTCTAGAACCTAAATCATTTGGCAATTTTATTAGCTTATGATACCTATTTTATCACTATGCATATTGATTTCAGTCTTGTTGAAAAGGAAAGAAAAAGCTTGAAGGTATAGTGATTTTGTAAATAAACATGCATGCAATATGGCTAGTGAAAACTAGCTAAATATCAATTTGCACTCTTTCAGTTTAGTTGCTGGTGATACAATTTTTAAAGGTATTACAGTTGGATCTTACACAGAAAAACTCACAAGCATTACAAATGCAGATAACTGGATAAAATGCTTTGAATGTAAAGGGAATTGTGCTAAAAACACTAACCTTTATTTTACAGAACCATTTTCTTGAAAATAGTTTTCTATATCAGGAAGTGTATGAGGCACTTGTGACCATTTGTGACTCCATGGAATACGCCAGGCTTCCCTGTCCTTCACTATCTATAAGAACTTGCTCAAACTTGTGTACACTGAGTTGGTGATGCAATCAAAACATCTCATCCTCTGTTGTCCCCTTCTTCTCCTGTCCTCCCTCTTCCCCAGTGAGAGAGTTAATTCTTAGGTAGGTTGAAAAGGAGTGCAGGGCCCTTAAGGAATAAGGGGTCTACGGCCCTCAAAGAGGAGAAAAGGGTCCAAGGCTCTTGAGGGAGAGAAAGGACAAACATTTTTTCATACACTGTTTTGTCTTATTCATATAAGATTTTTTTTCTTAAACTCTGAGTTTCTTTGACAACAATCTTTAAGACTAACTTTCTTTGAGTCCACAGCTAATGATTACACAACAAAACAATTCCTCTTGCTCAAGGACATGTTCAGTTCAGTTCAGTTTAGTTCAGTCGCTCAGTCATGTTCGACTCTTTGTGACCCCATGAATCGCAGCACATTAGGCCTCCCTGTTCATCATCATCTCTTGGAGTTCACTCAGACTCCATCGAGTCCGTGATGCCATCCAGCCATCTCATCCTCGGTCGTCCCCTTNTAGTTCCTCTTCACTTTCTGCCATAAGGGTGGTGTCATCTGCATATGTGAGGTTATTGATATTTCTCCCAACCATCTTGATTCCAGCTGTGCTTCTTCCAGCCCAGCATTTCTCATGATGTACTCTGCATAGAAGTTAAACAAGCAGGGTGACAATATACAGCCTTGATGTACTCCTTTTCCTATTTGGAACCAGTCTGTTGTTACATGTTTTTTATCTTGGTTGATGTCAACTCTACAATTTCAGTTTCTTATGACAAAAAGTCTTAGAGTTGCCCTTGAATTCTTTTTTCATCTTTACATCTCACAGTCCCTCTGCCACAGGAACTCCTGTGACTCTGCCTTTAAAATATATCCAGTATTCATCACGTCTCAATATCTTAACAGCTATCACCTTGGTTTAGAAACTGTTTTCAGGACCTCATGATCTAGATGGTATTGGTGAAAGTTGTTTTGCAACAAGTAACACCATACTCAGAAGCATGATATACAAAAATTGAGGAACTTGCTATTCTTTGTTTTTAATTTTTATTGAAGTATAGTTTATTTATGGTGTTGTGTTAATTTCTGCTGTAAAATGATTCAGTAATATATGTACATATATGTACATATTCTTTTCCATTATGATTTATCACAGGATATTGAATATTGTTCCTGTGCTATACAGTAGAATCTTGTTGTTTACCCATCCTATATATAATAGTCTGCATCAACTAACCCCAAACTCCTATTCCATCCTGTCTCCACCCCTCCTCCTCCTTCTTGGCCACCACAAGTCTGAAGAACTTGCTGATCTTCATGTAGGCAAATCTCAATACATTTATCATATCCTTTATATACCTTACAGATTCCTGGATAAATGCACTTTAATGTAAAAATCTTTCTTCAGTTACATTTTCTAAGGTGTTTCATTTCTTAAGAAGAAAAGAAAGTCACCTGACTTTGAAATTTATAGCAGAATTTTATTGCTTTCCATGGCTGGCTAAATCCAGAAAAAAGTCTTGGATGTGTTTCTGGTCAAGGTAGATGCTGATCTGCGTGTATTTAGGTTGCATTTACTTCAGCCTTTATCAGACTTATCAATACTTATCTCTAGTGGTTTGAATAAGAAGCTTAAGTGCTAGATCCTGATTCTATAAGCAGTCAAATGCCAACCTACAGTATTTATTCACTCCTTTATATACCTCCCAAATATCTAGATAATTCCAGACCACAGTAATATCATTAGGTTAAATTTGATACTCTGAAATAATTTTTAATCACAGAGAAGACTGCTTTTGATTTCATTATCAACTTGATTTCAAGTGAAATGTGCAGCCCAGGTAGAGATTGTGGCAAAGATCCTGCTTCTATTGATATGACGAACTGTATCTCCAAGGTTTCTTTTCTGCTACAAAGTTTTGTATTTCTAGTTGCTGGTTCTGATTAAGTTTTTCCTTCCTATGGCATCCTCCTGGGGATTTCTGCTTAAGATAGTCTAAAAAAAAATTTCTTTGCTATTCTTTAGCTATCTTTCACAAAGCTTTCTTCAGGGTGCTGTTTTTTTTTTTTTTTTCTTTAACAGAAGTATTTAAAATTAATCGCTATGGCTTGCACACTGGACCTCCCATACCAACCCTAATGTTCTCAGAATATTGATGAGAAGGCCCAGCTTGTCCTCAGTGATGGTGCTAACTATGTTTTGGCTCTTTTCCAGAAAGATCCATCAAAAGAGACGAAGAAAATCCCTCGAGCTTTCTGAAATGAAACACCACTAAAATTTTCTTTTATGAATAGAAACAGCAGCAAATAAAAAGTAAATAAAACTGAAGTACAGAAGGTCTTAATATTCAGAATGATACGTTTGAAGAAGCAATTAGGAGAGAGAAAAATGACTCTTTTAAGGCACATCTATTGCTCTTCCTTCAGCTTAAGATTTTCTATGCATTTTTAAGCAAGGTATATGTGATGAACCCACAGCAAAGGCAAGCATTATGATCTTGGCTCTTGTGTTTATGCATTCCTGTGGCTCTCCTGTTTATTCAGCACAGGCTGCAATATCTCCCCTTTTCACTTGGGATCTGACTTTCCAACCCAAAGTCATCTTTGGAGTCATACTTGGAATCGGAGAAAGCAACTGCTCAGCCAGATTTAGCATCTCCATAATAGAGATGACAATATTTTTCTAGATGCTTGAGCAAAGTGGCAGGCACCATTTCTAAAAGAGGCTTTCCACAGCTACTGTCATTCTATCTTTTAAAATATCAAAGGTGCAGGTACCAACTGGCCTCTGGTACACATCCACAGTGGCTCGGACAGTAAAGAATCTGCTTGTAATGTGGGAGACCTGGGATTGATCCCTGGGTCTGAAAGATCCCCTGGAGAAGGGAATGGCAACCTTCTCCAGTATTCTTGCCTGGAAAATTCCATGGACAGAGGAGCCTGGTGGGCTACAGTCCATGGGTTTGCAAAGAGTCGGACACAACTGAGCAACTAACACCTCATTATCATTTCACATGTTACAGTGGTGCCCCCTTATCATTGAGGATATATTCCAAGACCTGCAGTGGATGCCTGACATCACGGATAGTATGGAACCCTATGTAAATTATGTTTTTTCCTAAACATTCACACTAACAACTTAAGAAATTGACAACTCTAGTCAATAATAAAACAGAAAAATAATAACAATATGCTGTAATAAAAGTTATGTGAATGGGATCTCTCTCTCATATATCTCACGACACAAATATAATGCCTTTTCCATCTTAACTAAGCACTCATCACACTACAGCTTTAACCTTTGCAGTTTGAGGTGTGAAAGCAAGACGAGCATGAATTTCTTTTTGCTTTGTCACAATTTCATGGACTAAAGATTTATTCTTATTGTAGAGCTTAGCAACCTCAGCATACATTTCCCCCCTTTCCTTATTAAGTTGAAAACTTTCACCTTTTTAGGTTAAAAAAAAAAAAANTCCAAGTCTATGCCCCAACCAGTAATGCTGAAGAAGCTGAAGTTGAGCGGTTTTATGAAGACCTACAAGATCTTTTAGAACTAACAACCAAGGACATGTTACTCCTTCTTAACTAGAACCTTCTTAGTAATCCTGTTATTTCAAGTGGGAGTGGGTCTGGTAAGACCTTCCTATTGTTAGTTCTAACCTTGTTAATTTAAGCTGTATATTTGAGAGTGGGTCTGGTAAAAATATATAAGGCCTTGATCAAACTAGCCAGGGGGACATTCTCTGTCCCCCTTCTGATGTCTGTGTTAGAAGCATTCTCTGTCCTTTGTCACTGTAATAAAACTTCTGCCCCATGAAAACTCTGAGTTATCAAGCCTGGTCCCTGATCCTGAAGCTAAATCTTTTTGCGATCACAAATCCAACACCTTTCATTGGAAGCTATCACCAGCATCAGGGGCTTTTCCAATGAGTCAGCTCTTTGCATTAGGTGGCCAAAGTATTGGAACTTCAGCTTCAGTATCAGTCCTTCCAATNTTGCGATCACAAATCCAACACCTTTCATTGGAAGCTATCACCAGCATCAGGGGCTTTTCCAATGAGTCAGCTCTTTGCATTAGGTGGCCAAAGTATTGGAACTTCAGCTTCAGTATCAGTCCTTCCAATGAATATTTAGGATTGTTTTCTTTAGAATTGACTAGTTTGATCTCCTTGAAGTCTAAGGGACTCTCTAGAATCTTCATCACAACAGTTCAAAACTCAATTATTTGGCACTCAGCCTACTTTACTGTCCAACTTACACAACTGTACATGACTATTGGAAAAATCATAGCTTTGACAATAAAAAATTTGGTCAGAAAAGTGATGTTTCTGCTTTTTTATATACTGTAGAGTTTTGTCTTAGCTTTTCTTTTCCCCAAAGAGTAAGCATCTTTTAATTTCATGGCTGCAATTCACCATCCACATTGATTTTGGAGGCCAAGGAAATAAAATCTGTCCCTGTTTCCACTTTTCCCCCATATATTTGCCATGAAATGATGGGATGGGACACCATGATCTTAATTTTTTAAATGCTGAATTTTAAGCCAACTTTTTCACTCTCCTCTTTCACCTTCATCAAGAGGCTCTTTAATTCCCCTTCACCCTCTGCCATTAGAGTGGTATCATCTGTATATCTTAGGTTATTGATATTTCCCCCAGCAATCTTGATTCCAGCATGTGCTTTATCAAGGCTGGCATTCTTCACAATGTACTCTGCACATAAGTTGAATAATCAGGGTGACAACAGATGTTGGCAATTTGATCTATGGCTCCTCTGACTTTCCTAATCCATTTTGTACATCTTAAAGTTCTTAATACAGGTACTGTTGAAGCCTAGCTTGAAGGATTTTGAGCATTACATTGCCAATATGTGAAAGGAGGGCAGTTGTGAGGTGGTTTAAACATTCTTTGACATTGCCCCTTTTGGGGATTGGAATGGAAACTGACGTTTCCCAGTCTGTGGCCACTGTTGAGTTTTCCTATTTGCTGGCATATTGAGTGCATCACTTAAACAGCATCATATTTAAGGATTTTAAATAACCCAGCTGGAATTCCATCACCTCCACTAGCTTTGTTGGTACTAAGGCTTCCTAGGGCCTTTTAGAACTAACACCTAAAAAAGATGTCCTTTTCATTACAGGGGACTGGTATGCAAAAGTAGGAAATCAAGAAACACCTGCAGTAACAGGCGAATTTGGCCTTGGAATGTGGAATGAAGCAGAGCAAAGACTAATAGACTTTTGCCAAGAAAATGCACTGGTCATAGCAAACACTCTCTTCCAACAACATAAGAGAAGACTCTACACATNAAAAAAAAATGGATAAGGGATGACACAATTGTACTCTTGCAGTTAATTTTGGGCTACAAAGATACATTAAATGTATCTTTGGAGCTATCTGGGTTCATCTGCAGGCTCACTATTTACTGGTTGTTTAAACTTGGACACATTAAGATAACTTCTCTTTTTAAATTTTCTTATATATAATATCAGAGAAGGCAATGGCACCTCACTCCAGTATTGGGGAGAATTATAGTAATAGTATCTACTTTATATGATTGTTGAGAGGATGAATTTAACATTCTCAAATAAATGTTGGATAATATCATTGGGATAAGTAGTTCAAATTTTAGCAATGAAAAATTTAAATAAAGGTTACAGTCAGATTATTGTCTTTAAAACAAGAATGAGACATTTTGAGGGAAGTAGCCATGCGGTCGCGAAGAGTTGGACACGACTGAGCGACTTCCCTTTCACTTTTCACTTTCACGCACTGGAGAAGAAAAAGGGCAACCCACTCCAGTGTTCTTGCCTGGAGAATCCGAGGCCGGGGGAACCTGGTGGGCTGCCGTCTATGGGGTCACACAGAGTCGGACACGACTGAAGTGACTTAGCAGCAGCAGCAGCCTATTTTAACTTCCAAAGTTCTGAGGAATATTAGCTTGAATAATTTTACCAATATTGAAATAAATCAAATGGTCAGAAGGGATATTGATGATCAGAAATAGATGCTGAGACTTTCATAGGGAAATCAGTATTTTTACCTGGAAGAGTAAGTTCTGAAGCTCCAAACTAACATCAAAGTTATTTTTGGATAAATCTACTGTGTAATGATGTTTAAGAGCTTAAAAACTTTAATTGCCAGTAACAAGTAAAAAAAAGAAGATAATGTCTTGAACTTGAGTTCCTATTCAATTCAGTTCAGTTCAGTCGCTCAGTCATCTCCGACTCTTCGCAACCCCATGAATCGCAGCACGCCAGGCCTCCCTGTCCATCACCATCTCTCGGAGTTCACTCAAACTCATGTCCATCGAGTCAGTGATTCCATCCAGCCATCTCATCCTCTGTCGTCCCCTTCTCCTCCTGCCCCGAATCCCTCCCAGCATCAGAGTCTTTTCCAATGAGTCAACTCTTCTCATGAGGTGGCCAAAGTACTGGAGTTTCAGCTTTAGCATCATTACTTCCAAAGAACACCCAGGACCTATCTCCTTTAGAACAGACTGGTTGGATCTCCTTGCAGTCCAAGGGACTCTCAAGAGTCTTCTCCAACACCACAGTTCAAAAACATCACTTCTTTGGCGTTCACCTTTCTTCACAGTCCAACTCTCACATCCATACATGACCACTGGAAAAACCATAGCCTTGACTAGATGGATCTTTGTTGACAAAGTAATGTCTCTACTTTTGAATATGCTATCTAGGTTGGT
>SJYV01015832.1:5389-39888 GCA_006410875.1 Neotragus pygmaeus | reverse complement strand
AATTGTGTGGTAGTTTGAGCATTCTTTGGCATTGCCTTTCTTTGGGATTGGAATGAAAACTGACCTTTTCCATTCCTGTGACCACTGCTGAGTTTTCCAAATTTGCTGGCATATTGAGTGCAGCACTTTCACAGCATTATCTTTCAGGATTTGAAATAGCTCTATTGGAATTCCATCACCTCCACTAGCTTTGTTTGTAGTGATGCTTTCTAAGGCCCACTTGACTTCACATTCCAGGATGTCTGGCTCTAGGTGAGTGATCACACCATCGTGATTATCTTGGCCATGAAGATCTTTTTGTACAGCTCTTTTTTGCGTTCCTATTAGTAATAGGTAAATGGTATAGGCTTGTGTGTTTGTTCTAATATATAGTGTTGACAGCCACAAAATCAACAAACACACAATTATCTACTTTTTTGATAGTTCATGACAGTTAAAAACTGTAAACCTTTGGTTGGATTCCCACGAGTGTCCCTAGAAACTGTTTCTAGATTGCTCTCACCTCACTGTTCAAGAGGTACATTCTCAAGGAAAAGAAACTTTATTTCAGTTTATCCAAAAGATTTTTAAGCACCTACCATGTGAAAAGTTAGTGCCAAAGACTAAGTAGAAATACTGAGAAACAGAAATACAGAGGCAAATACATTCATTAACAAATACCCGTTTAGAGCTGGCTCTACTCAAGAAACTTAGAATGAATCTGAGAGATTCTATTAAGTTTTATTTATTATTTTATATTTAAAGATATCTTTTAAATTTTAATATTTTAAAATTACTATTTACTGGAGTACAATTACTTTACAAAGTTGTGTAAGTTTCTGCTATACAGCAAAGTGAATCAGCCATTGATTACATAGATCACTTCTTTTTTGGGTTTCTTTCACATTTAGGTCACCACAGAGTACTGAATCCCCTGTTCTATACTGTAAATTCTTACTGGTTATCTATTTTTTACATTGCATCAATAGTATACATACATCAGTCCCCATCTCCCCAATTCATTCCCCTTCCTTGAAATCAGTATGTTCATTTCTCTCTGTCTATGTCTTAAGTTGCTTTTTAATTGCTACCATATAAAGACTTATTTTCTGTCCCTGATCCTTTCTTCAAACTTAAACTGATTGTCTCCTCCTCTGAAATCCTGAAGAAATTTTTTTCTCACACTCATCAAGACCTCTAATTATTATAGTTATTTAATTTACAAGATAGAAATAGTTGTTGTTAGGTCAGTGACTGAAATCAGAATTATTAGGTAAAATTCTCAGCTAAAACACTTACTGTGAAACCTTGGGCAAATAATCTCATCATTTTGTGTGCCAGTTTCCTTGTATTTAAAATAGAAGGTAGTAACAGCACTCATCTCACAGAGTTATGAGAATTGAAGGTGCTAATAACATGTAAATATACTTAGGAAAGTGCTTTCAAAAGTGATTTTATTATCTTTTTTGAATTAGCAAAAATTAAAAATAATCACACATTTAACTCACATGAACTTACATAAAACACATTACCAAATAGTACAAATAATATGATATTGAAAAACTGGAAATGAAAGGATATTGGAGGAGACTGCAAGGAAGATTCTAGTAACATGCAATCACACACATATGATCATTTATTTTATTTTCAATTATATTTTCATATGTGACTTGAAAACCTGCCTGCAACAAACAACTACAAATTGTGATTCAGATATGGCAAACATCTTTTTGAATGCATAGCTGACTATATAGGAAATTTAGTGACAACCACATGGCCAAAACAAAGATTGAACTATCATAGAATTAATATTGTGGTGCCAAAGTGACTAGAAGACTTGAATTTAGTGGCCACATGAGGTAGGGAATTAGAACTTGGATTTTAACAACACAAAGTAGGAACTGAGGCCTCTTCCAAAGCTGCATCCCTGGTAGAAGTATGTACAAGAAAAAAAAAAATCTGCCTGTGAAGATGGGAGATAATAAGAAAGCTTATATATTTCTATTTAGTTCTTTTGTGGAAAAAAATCTCTTTATAATTTGTAGTTAAGTTTCGGCCACATGTGTATGAAGCTTGAATTTACACTACTGCATAGTATAACAGTCACCAAGCTGAAAAGTATAACATAAACAAGATGCTCAGCTAGTCCAAGAGTGGCTGGCAGAAGCAAATGCAAACTCTTTTGAATGGGTCCACCCTAAACTTAGGTTTGCACAAGATTGTCTCAGATAGAGCCCCTCACAATCTAAATTATACATGGGAAACCTGCTTATGGTTAGAGTTAGCAGACACATGAACAGAAGGATTAGATACCTAAGGACTTGATAACAATACTGACTGGAAAATGAGAGCTAATCAGTAAATATTTAAGTCAATCAATGTGGTATATACATCCTTGTTTATTTCTACTATACAGGCTGAGTTTTCCTGTACTTGACTGCCCTGTTTTCTTCTTAAACTTGCCCTCAACACACTGTGTAGACTTATCTTGAGGATTATTATGGTCTTGATGCTGTATTATCAATGTAATATATATAGGCAAAGCAGGGTGTAAAAGGACGTTGTGATAGAAGCTTGTGGAAGTTCTTTATCTGATGACTTCTAATTTATTAATAAAGGGAGAGGCAAAGTCATTACTTGAGAGTGAAGAAAATAGAAATGGTATTAGAAGTTTGAAGACAGTAGAAGTCATATGGAAAGTCATCATAAAAGTGATCTGGAATACAGAAAAGTGAGTTGGAAAGGGAAATGTGATTAGATTACTAGGAAGGTCTAAGGACTCATTTGCGGTTTATAGGCAAGGATTTGAAGTGAGACCAGTCGTCATAGTTCTGTTTTGTCTAGCACACCAGATACAGGGTAATATGGGAGACTGGATTTATCCAGTACTAGGGTTTTTTCAGGGTATAAACAAACAAGGACAAAAGTGTTATGGCTTATGCAGAAGAATGATTGTAATAATGAACCATGAAACTCAAGATGGGAAGGAAGGGAAGTGAGGATATGAGGAAGTGAGGTTTAGTGGAGCGAAGGTGAAAGTGGGCTCAGAGAACATTTGAAAAAGAAAATAGGAGAAACAGTAGTATGCTTAAAATTGACATTATGGAGGACTGAAGATACTGGTAAGATCTTCTGTGTAGCCACTAGAGTCCAGTGGCTAAAGTGAGGTGGAGGAGGTCATGTCAGGGGGAGGGTAAGTTAGGAATGGAAAGTCCAGGATAGAGGGGACTGTCCACCTTAGCACTTCTTGGCTCTGAGTGCATATTAAGCACCTGGAGAGCTTCAGAAAATATGAGCGTCTAGGCTATATCTCAGGCAAATTAATCCAGAATTTCTGGAAGTGGGACTTAAGTACTAGTGTTTTTAAAATGTTCCTCATGAAATCTAGTTCACAGTCAAAGTTGAGAACCACTGATAGATATGCGTAGAAAATAATAACAAGGAGAAAATGAGTCAAGAGGTAAAAACTTTCAAAACTGGGGTAGGTGGGGTTTTTTTACCAGGATGTCTGTTGATAAAAATACAAACATTTATGAAATAGTGGTAGTACATAGATGTGAAAAAACTATATTCAGTTAAAAAAATCCTTAAGGAGTTTGGATTCCCAAACCCCTTGAGAAAAGCCCAGTTTTTGAGATGAAGAAATAACCCCATTCTCTTGGTTCTGTTTTGGAGGATCTTTCTGGTACTTCAGTACTTCTTTAGCAGCCGTTTTGTTCTGTCACTCAGTCGTGTCCAACTCTTTGCAACTCCATGGACTGCAGCATGCCAGGCTTCCCTGTCCTTTACCATCTGCTGGAGCTTGCTCAAACTCACGTCCGTTGAGTTGGTGATGTCATCCAACCATCTTGTCCACTGTCGTCCCTTTCTCCTCCTGCCTTCAATCTTTCCCAGCATCGAGGTCTTTTGTAATGAGTTGGCTCTTGGCGTCAGGTGGCCAAAGTATTGGAACTTCAGCTTCATCATCAGTCCTTCCAATGAATATATAGGATTGATTTCCTTTAGGATTAACCGATTTGATCTCCTTGCAGTCCAAAGGGTCTCTCAACTGTAGTTGTATTTAATTCTGCAACAGTGGTAAATAGAATAAAACTGGCTTTTAACATCAAAATTTTCTATAAAATACATAATGAAGGAAAGAGCAGTGAAAAATGAACTAAGTACATACTTCTAATGCAGGATATAAAAGTTCTGGAAAGTTCCTGCTTCCAAAACAAACTAGATTCATTCATGTTAAAATGCAAGTCTAGTAGGCAATGTTCACCTTAACACCCCACTTTAATTATTCAGGAAGCTTTGCTGGTTGCTATAGTCGGCTGAGGAAAATTCTCTCACAAGTTTTGTGTTAAAGATGTCAGATCAGTCCTTCCTGACTTGAAATCTAAATGTTCTTTTGCCTTTGTCATCTCTCTTGATTCAGTTTTGTCATTCTCAGCAAAAGCTAATGTAGCTGCCAGACTTTTGCACAAATTTTCATCATGGGTACTTTTCCCAGGCTTGGTCCTCCAGTCTATGTTGAAAAGGTAGAGTATAAATCTGTCTCCACTCTTTTGATGGTTGTGCGCTGTGTGTACATTTTTAAGGATGTTGATCTAAATTCTGCATCCTTAAAAAAGGTCACGGGACTAGACTTTTTGATATGTAAAGGTAAAATTGTAGGTGGCAGAGATTATTACATTTGAGAGAATAGATGAGAAGGTAATTGTCCTCTTTTCCCATCTCTCTTTGTGGAAATTGGGCATTGGACATGGTGCTTTGTTCTACTATTGCTCTAGGTACAATTGGGAGAGTCAGCTTTATGAGTAGATGAGAAGGCAGAGCTCTATGCCAGTATCTTAAGAGCCCTGCAATGTTTTTGTCACATTGCCAGAGTGCTACATTTGGAGGCCTAATAATATTGTGTTGGATTTTATTGCTCTTTAAAGAGTTCACACTTCAAATGTCAATAGCAGTAGGAATCTACATCATATGATTTTGGAGGGCTAGGTATTTCATTTAGCTAAGCACAGAGAGGTACAGAAAGAAGATAGAGCATCTTTCTGGCAGGAAGTCAGAATAGGTGGGAGAGGTGGGTGAAGATGGGAGGAAATCAAGAAGGAGCACAGAACAGGAGT
This sequence comes from Neotragus pygmaeus, assembly GCA_006410875.1. Classification (NCBI taxonomy): domain Eukaryota; kingdom Metazoa; phylum Chordata; class Mammalia; order Artiodactyla; family Bovidae; genus Neotragus; species Neotragus pygmaeus. Next base: position 34,795 of record SJYV01015832.1, on the reverse strand, counting down.
GGTGTGAGCTCTACATTAGAGTTTTGCCTTTTGCCAGACTTGCCCATAGGCCCAGAGGGAGTGTACTGAGAGTGGATGGCCAAGGAGACTATTTTTACTCATTAATTGTTTGCATGTGTTTGGGTGTATATGGTGATATGTATGGGGCCATAAGTTAATGTAACAAATAAATCGCTACAAAGGAATGTTTGATCTGAGGACTCAGTGAATCATCAAGAAATGAAATTGGCTACTTTTTAATATAATGTCAAATGCATGTGAAATTACCAAAGATGGAGAGTTATAAGAATATGAAACTTTTTTCAAGATCAATCTTTAATAAAATAGAATCTAGATAATGAACATATATTTCATGTTAGAAGCTATTTAACAAGGGGATATTAAGTAAGGTTGATAATAAAATTTTACTGGCAGTCATCTTCTTGGAATTCTATTTTATGTAATTAAACTATAGTGAGGAAAGAGAAAAGTAAAGGAGTTTAATATGGGCTCTTTTGACCTCCATTCTAATTTAATTGCTTCATACTGGCAGAAATGCATCCTAGTGTTTACACGATTGTAATGGAACCACCAGTTAATATGTTTATGTTTATTCAAGACTCTGGTGTACCTTTATCCATCTGTTCAAAGGAAGTATTTTATAATAAAATATCAATATGATATTGCAAAATAAAAATAAGGGCCTGATTTTGTATACACGTACATGTGCTCATACATGTTCGCTTTGCATTTCCTGATTCCTGACAGTGTTTTGAATGACTCCAACCTCTGGCATCTACCATCACATCTCCTACTTCTGAAGTAAAATCTCCTTCTTCCTCCCTGTTATAAACACATTTGTGATGACGTCTAAGGCTTACTTGGATAATGCAGGATAATACCATTCAAGATTCTCAACTTAATCACATCTGCAAAGTTTCCTTTGCCTTTTAAGGCAACACATTTATGGGTTCTAGGGTTAGAATTTGGACATCTTAGGAGCCATTAGTCAGACTACTGCACAATACTTTTGACTTTAAGACAGAATGACAAATTCTGCAATAGCTAGACAGGTGACATAGGATGTTGACTAGGATTTTTTTGGTGTCTTAGAACTTTAACTGAGGTCATAAACCTGAGAAAGGTAGGTACATTCACATGTTAAGAAGAGATGCTTTACCACATCTGTAACTAAATTACTGAGAGATAGCAGAACCACTAAGAATGGGAACTTTGAAGAGTGATTGGAGAGAAAATAGTTAAAACAGATATGTCACTGGGTTGAGAACGATGGCATTTTCTTTCCCCTTCCAAGGAAGTGAGGGAAAGTGGGGATTCTGGCACCTATCTCAGGCCAGTTGAGTAAGTCTTAGAGACTAGAGATCCCAGAAGTAGGAGAGACTAGAATCGTACTTCCTAGGTGGATGCTTGCATAACTGTAGAAAACTTTAAGCTTTCTTAACGTTTCCACCAGCCTGAAATCCGGCAGGAAGATTTTTTAGAGATCTTGACAAGTCTTCTAGAGCAGAGACATATGTAAACAAAGAAAATGGTGTTTTCTTTTTGCCAGTTTCCAGCCTGCAACAACTTGCAATAACAGAACAAACAGAGAAAAGAAAGGAAAGGCCAAACAAATGATATCCTATGATTTGATAGGTTAAAAATGCACAGATTTCCCATGGTCCATGCACCTGCCATGGAAGGACTCTTGCTGTCTCACTGAACCCTTATCCAAGAAAGAAGTGTTCCAGGGAGACAGAATCCCAGGTTAAGAAGCCAAGAGTTCCAGCTGAGAGGGCATGAACTGAGGACAGTTGCAACAAGTTAACTGGACATGCATCACTCATATGGTGAAAATTTATGTGCTGGAGGTCCTTTGGTTCCAAATGTGCCTCATGAGGGCATTTATTGTGGCAAATTATTCACACCTGTTACATAAGACATACTAAAAGCTTTACAATCTCTGCTCGAGAGAACCTTCAGTGAGAGACAGTATAGATGGAGGAAGGAAGGGGAGAAACAGATAAAGATGACTTTGTGATTCAGTTATCTTATCCAACGATCAGATTTTTACTATGGGAAAGGGTGAAATTTTGTAATGAAAGTCAGCTTGAAGTTCTAATTTAGACTGGATGGAATTTTTTTATTTCTTGAAAGTGAATCACTATTACTTAAGTGAAATTGCTTTTGAAGCTGAAAGAGGTCAGAAAGGTATGAGATATGCCTCAGTTATTATCTTGGAGCAGTGAAGGGAGCTTGCAGGAGAGAGTACTGGTTAGCAATGCCTGGAGAAAAGAATAAAGAAATTTACTCCTTTCCATAGTCTACTCTACAAGTAAGAATGTGGCCAAGAACAGAGGAGAATAAAAGTGTGTTTATGTCATGGACACATATTAGTACATCCACTACTAAGATGTTTTAAAGTTAAGAGAAGGGATTTCCTGGCAGTCCAGTTTGTGCTTCTACTGCAGGGAATGTGGGTTTGATCCCTGGTTGGGGAACTAAAATACCACATTCTGCTCAGTCAAAAAAAAAAAGTTAAGAAAATGCCCAACAATAGAAAAAATCTCTAGATCTCCCAAAAAACAAAGGGAAGCAAGAAACCAAACCAAATTACAACCAATGTGACCAAATGCCATTTTTCACTGAAAATAAAACATAGTTATTTACTGACAATTTACAGCTCCAAGCTTTGCTGAAATTGTGTTCGCAGTTAAAAAAATTTTGATTCTTTTGCAATTAGTCATTAAGTGTAGGATGATATTTCTGATTCAGATGAAAAAATTATATCCCACACTTTTTTTTTTTTCTTACNAGCTCCAAGCTTTGCTGAAATTGTGTTCGCAGTTAAAAAAATTTTGATTCTTTTGCAATTAGTCATTAAGTGTAGGATGATATTTCTGATTTAGATGAAAAAATTATATCCCACACTTTTTTTTTTTTCTTACCCCAATACATGACTCAAATGAAGAGGCAGCATTCATAGAAAGAAGAGCAAAAATATGGAAAGAATACCGAGTGTGGTATTTTCCTGTTCATTTAATCTAATAGAAATGTTAAAATAAGTCTTTGATGTGACAGATTAGGTAACAGCAAGTTGGAAGACCTTTCTTCACAGCTTGCTTTTAGCGTGCCATTTCCTTTTGTTCCCTATAAATGTTTGGCCCACAGACCTCCCATTAGTTTAAAAGGGATTCAGCGTCTAAATATACACTAGAACATGAAAATGTGTCCTAGTAAGAAAAAACCTCTACTACCTCATGCAATAATGCTTCAGGGGAATCCTGAAAGATTAGCCATTAATTCCACTTCCTGTCCCTGTCAATGATTAGACAAAGGAAATAATATGGCTTTAAAATGAATCAGTTACACAGAGGACATTCATTAAACTGCCAACTATAGAAAATAATAAAATATTTTTTTCTTCTTAAATCTAAATGAAAAGAATCAAAATGCAGGAGCAGGCTTTATTGAAATGCCAAAGTAAAACAGAATTGGCCTTTTAAATGATGGCTGTGTATCTGTTCAAAATATGAATGTGTACTTTATTTTATTCAACTAATGCCTTTGGGGCCTCAACTGTTGCTAGGCACTGTTGTAGATTATAGAAATATGAACAAGATATACAAAACTTCGGTATTCACATGGTTTACATTCCAGAGTACAAAGATGGAGAATATATATAATAAATTTTATGTGTATATATTATATATTCACAAATACACATACACACACAAACTTATAGTGACATGTTTTGTGGAGTATATATAATCAAGGAAGTGGAGAGACGGATGAAGTTATTTTAAATAGGGTAGTTCCAAGTGCCTCTTCAATTAGGTAACTGAGTAAATACCTGAAGAAAGTGAAGGCTAAACATAGCAGTAAGTGGTAGAAGAGGTTTCTAGGCAGGGGGAGAAGCAAGCGCATGTTTTGCTTAGTAGACACTAAAGAAGATAGTATGATTAGCGGAGAGAAAGATTATAGATGACAGAGAGGAAGCAGGGAGGTAGATGACATAGATCTCATAGGACATTGTAAGGAATGAGGTTACTCTGAGGGGATTGAAGGCCATTGGAAGGTTTTGAGTAGTTGCATAATCTTGTTGGGACCAGATACCTTCACTTCATGGCAGATAGAAGGGGCAAAAGTGGAAGAAGTGACACTGTTTATCTTCTTGGTCTCCATAATCACTGAGGACAGTGACCGCAGCTGCGAAATTAAAAGACTCTTGCTCCTTGGAAGGAAAGCTATGACAAACTCAGACAGCATATTAAAAAGTGGAGGCATCGCTTTGCCGACGAAGGATGACTCCAAGGTTTTTTGTCTGAGGAATTGGAAGGATGAAAAGTGCTCTTTACTGAAATGCAGCAATCAGTGGGAGGGGCAGCTTAAAAGGAAGTTCTGCCTTAGACTTTTATTAGATGTTAGACATTTCCATGGATCTATCCAGTAAGAAGTTGNGTGAAAAAGTTGGCTTAAAGCTCAACATTCAGAAAACGAAGATCATGGCATCCGGTCCCATCACTTCATGGGAAATAGATGGGCAAACAGTGGAAAAGTGTTAGACTATTTTGGGGGGCTCCAAAATCACTGCAAATGGTGACTGCAGCCATGAAATTAAAAGACGCTAACTCTTTGGAAGGAAAGCTATGATCAACCTAGATAGCATATTCAAAAACAGAAACATTTTTTACTGACTAAGGTCCGTGTAGTCAAGGCTATGGTTTTTCCTGTCGTTATGTATGGATGTGAGTNGACTGCAGCCATGAAATTAAAAGACGCTAACTCTTTGGAAGGAAAGCTATGATCAACCTAGATAGCATATTCAAAAACAGAAACATTTTTTACTGACTAAGGTCCGTGTAGTCAAGGCTATGGTTTTTCCTGTCGTTATGTATGGATGTGAGTGTTGGACTGTGAAGAAAGCTGATCGCCGAAGAATTGATGCTTTTGAACTGTGGTGTTGGAGAAGACTCTTGAGAGTCCCTTGGACTGCAAAGAGATCCACCCAGTCCATTTTGAAGGACATCAGTCCTGAGTGTTCATTGGAAGGACTGATGCTAAAGCTGAAACTCCAATATTTTGGCCACCTCATGCGAAGAGTTGACTCATTGGAAAAGACTCTGATGCTGGGAGGGATTGGGGGCAGGAGGAGAAGGGGACGACTGAGGATGAGATGGCTGGATGGCATCACTAACTCGATGGACATGAGTTTGGGTGAACTCCAGGAGTTGGTGATGGAGAGGGAGGTCTGGTGTGCTGTGATTCATGGGGTCTCAAAGAGTCAGACACGACTGAGTGACTGAAGTGAACTGAACTGAACTGAACATTCCAGGCTCTTGTGTGATATTGTTGTTACAGCACTGAACTTTACTCTCATCAGCAGACACATCCCACAACTGGGCATTGTTTTTCTTTGGCTCAGCCTCTTCTCTTCTTCTGGAGCTCTTTCAGCACCCTTCTCCAGTAGCATATTGGACACCTATGGACCTGGGGTGTTCACCTTCCATTTTCATATCTTTTTGCCTTTTCACAATGCTCATGAGATTCTCAAGGCAAGAATGCTGAAGTGGTTTTTCATTACGTTCTCCAGTGGACCACATTGTGTCAGAATTCTCCAATACAACTTACAGGTCCTCAGTAATGAAAGGCAATAAGCAATTAATTAGAAATATTTTTGTAAACAGTTATATTTGTAATATGAGATCTATCCTGATGTAGGGAGCAGTACCAAGAAAGACTTTCCTGGGTAAACTGTATTTAAACTGAGGCCTGAGAGTAATTAGTTGGACCAAAATAGAAGTTGAAAGAGCATTTCCAACTTTGCTTTTTTCTGCAACAAATCACAAATCTATTTCTAAAATGATTTACATATTTTGAGAAAGGAATGAAATAAATTTTTAAAAGCAGAATCACTAATTTGTAATGAGTGACGTGAAAGTGTTAGTTGCTCAGTTGTGTTTGACTGTTTGCAACCCTATGGACAGTAGCCTGCCAGCTCTTCTGTCCATGTAATTTTCCAGACAAGAATACTGGAGTGGGCAGTCATTTCTTCTCCAGGAGATGTTCCTGACCCAGGTCTCAAACCCAAGTCTCCTGTATTGCAGGCAAATTCTTTACCATCTGAGCCACTGTGAGTGTAAAGAAATTAATTAATTGCATTTGTACTAATTAATTAATTGCATTTTATAGAAAGATTTAATTGATTAGCAAATTAATGGAGGAACATTCACTTTTAATGGAATCTTGAACGACTGAACTGTACTATTCAAAAGAATGATCGAGTAAAGCACTTATTAAAAAAAAAGTCACATGTCAATACAATTCAGTATTTAAGACAGGCCTTCTTGAAATTTCCTCTAAATTAGTGGGATATTATACTACAATAGTGATTTACACTCTCTGCAAGTAACTCAGGCAAGAATTCTTCCAAACTATGTACCTGCTATAACATATTGGACAGATAATTTCATCTCTCTGAGCCTCTGTCTCCTCATCTATATTACAAGGGCCATTTAATTCTGGTGATCATTATACTTCCTACAATGGGCAAGAATCCCTTAGAAGAAATGGAGCAGCTCTCATAGTTAACAAAAGAGTACAAAATGCAGTACTTGGGTACAATCTCAAAAATCACAGAATGATCTCAGTTCATTTCCATTCAATATCATGGTAATCCAAGTCAATGCCCTGACCACAAGTGCTGAAAAAGGTGAACAGTTCAATAGAACCATTATACAAGACTTTCTAAAACTAACACCAAAAAAGATATCATTTTCATCATAGGGGATTAGAATGTAAAAAAAATAGGATGTCAAGAGATATCCAGAGTACATTCAAGTTTGGCTTGGAGTACAAAATGAAGCAGGGAAAAGGCTAACAGAGTTTTCCCAAGAGAATGCACTGGTCATAGCAAACACCTTCCAACAATACAAAAGACATGGGCATCACCAGATGGTCAATACTAAACTCATGTTGATTATATTCTTTGCAGTCAAAGTTCAAGAAGCTCTATACAGCCAGCAAAAATAAGATGTAGAGCTGACTGTGGCTCAGATCATGAGCTCCTTTTTGCTAAAATCAGGATTAAATTGAAGAAAGTAGGGAAAACTACAAGGCTATTCAAATATGAACTAAATCAAATCCCTTATGAATATATAGAGGAGGTGATGATTAGACTCAAGGGATTAGTGTGCCTGAAGAACAACGGATGGAGTTTGCAACATTTTACAGGTGGTGGTGCCCAAAACCATCCTTAAGAAAAAGAAGTGCAAGATGGCAAAAAATGCTTGTCAAAGGAGGCTTTACAAATAGTTGATTAAATAAGAGAAGTAAAAAGCAAGCGCAAAAGGGAAAGATACACCCAACTGAATGTAAAGCTTCAGACAATAGCAAGGAGAGATAAGAAAGTGCTCTTAAATGAACACTGCAAATAAAGAAAGGAAAACAATAGAAAGGGAAAGACTAGAGTTCTCTCCAAGAAAATTAGAGACACCAAGGGAACATTTCATGTACAGATGGTCACAAAAAAGGACAGAAATGATATGAACCTAACAGAAGCAGAAGACATTAAGAAGAGGTGGCAAAAATACACAGAACTACACACACAAAAAAAGCCTTAATGACCCAGATAACCATGATGGTGTGGAGACTCACCCAGAGCCAGACATCCTGGAATGTGAAGTCAGGTGGGTCTTAGAAAGCCTTATTACAAACAAAGCTAGTGGAGGTGATGGAATTCCAGCTGGGCTATTTTAAATCTTAAAATATGATTCTGTTTAAGTGATGCACTCAATATGTAAGCAAATTTGGAAGACTCAGTAGTGGCCACAGGACTGGAAAAGGTCAGTTTTCATTCCAATCCCCAAAAAGGGCAATGTCAAAAAATGTTGAAACCACCTCACAACTGCCCTCATTTCACATATTAGCAATGTAATGCTCAACATCCTTCAAGCTAGGCTTCAGCAGTTCAGCAGTACCAGAACTTCAAAATATGCAAAATTGACTAGGGAAGTCAGAAGAGCCAGAGATCACATTGCCAACATCTGCTGGAACACAGAAAAAGCAAGGGAATTAAAAAAAAAAAATCTACTTCTACTTCATTGACTACACTAAAGCCTTTGAATGGATGGATCACAAGAAACTGTGGAAAATTCTTAAAGAGATGGTAATACCAGATTGCCTTAACTGTCTTCTGAGAAACACGTATGAAAATCAAGAAACAACAGTCAAGAATTAATAGACAAGGAACAACAACTTGTTCAAAATTGGTAAAGATGTATGTTAAGGCTGCATAATTAACCCTGCTTATTTAACTTATATGTCGAGTAAATCAGGCAAAATGTCGGGCTGGATGAATCACAAGCTGGAATCAAGGTTGCCAAGAGATATAGCAATAACCTCAGATATGCAGATGATACCACTCTAATGGCAGAAAGTGAAGAGGAACTAAAGACCCTCCTGATGAGGATGAAATACAAAAGTGAAAAAGCTGGATTAAGGTTCAACATTCAAAATACTAAGATCATGGCATCTGGTCCCATCACTTAATGGCAGAGAGATGGGGAAAAAAGTGAAAACAATGACAGACTTTATTTCCTTGGGCTCCAAAATCACTGTGGATCGTGATTGCTTCTATGAAATTAAAAGATTCTTGCTCACTGGAAGAAAAGCTATGACAATCCTAGACAGTCTATTAAAAAGAAGAGACATCACTTTACCAGCAAAGGTCTATATAGTCAAAGCTTTGGTTTTTCCAATAGTCATGTACAGACGTGAGAGTTGGACAATAAAGGAGGCTGTGTGCTGAGAACTGATGCTTTCAAACGGTGGTGCTGGATAAGACTCTTGAGGATCCCTTGGAAAGCAAGGAGATCAGACCAGTCAATCCTAAAGGAAATTAACCCTTAATATCCATTGGAAGGACTGATACTAAAGGTGAAGCTCCAAACTTTGGCCACCTAATGCAAACAGCCAACTCATTGGAAAAGACCCTGATGTTGGGGAAGACTGAGGGCAGGAGGAGAAGTGGGCAATGAGAATGAGATGCTTGGTTGGCATCACCAACTCAATGGACATAAGTTTGAGCAAGCTCTTGGAGATAGTGAAGGACAGGGAAGATTGGCATGCTGGAGTTTATGGTGTCACAAAGAGTGGGACATGACTTAGTGACTGAACAACAGTTCAGTTCAGTTCAGTCGCTCAGTGGTGTCTGACTCTTTGTGACCCAATGAACTGCAGCGTGCCAGGCCTCCCTGTTCATCACCATCTCTCGGAGTTCATTCAGACTCATGTCCATCGAGTCCATGATGCCATCCAGCCATCTCATCCTCGGTCGTCCCCTTCTCCTCCTGCCACCAATCCCTCCCAGCATCAGTCTTTTCCAATGAGTCAACTCTTTGCATGAGGTGGCCAAAGTACTGGAGTTTCAGCTTTAGCATCATTCCTTCCAAAGAAATCCCAGGGTTGATTTCCTTCAGAATGGACTGGTTGGATCTCCTTGCAGTCCAAGGGACTCTCAAGAGTCTTCTCCAACACCACAGTTCAACAGCAGGCCATATGTGAGAATTAAATAATTACACGGAAACAGAACATTAAAGGTGTTATTCTATACTACATAATATGTAATCAACAGATTTTGGTTTCTTTCTTTATCTAATCATTTATCTTTTAATTCTGTTGAACATAAATGAAATTATCTGCTCTTCGACCATATTTAGTGTAAAGATTTTATAGCCAAATCAATATATTTTCAAGTTGTATCTGTACTGCTTAGTGGTTGCATAATTGTGCACAATTACCTAAATACTCTGACCGTTTATTTCTATGTATTTGAAACAGAAATAATATCCTTCAGAAGCATTGTAAGACCAATTGCATTATATATCTAAAATCAACTAGCAAGTAAAATTTATGTCCAGCAAATGCTTTTCTTCTACTTTATTATTTATTAGAGATTGTGATAGGTACAACGGAGAAAAAATATGAATTAATTATCATCCTCTCCTCATGGAATTCGGAGAAGGCAATGGCACCCCACTCCAGTACTCTTGCCTGGGAAATCCCATGGACAGAGGAGCCTGGTAGGCTGCAGTCCATGAGGTCGCTAAGAGTTGGACACAACTGAGTGACTTCACTTTCACTTTTCACTTTCATGCATTCGAGAAGGAAATGGCAACCCACTCCAGTATTCTTGCCTGGAGAATACCAGGGATGGGGGAGCCTGGTGGGCTGCTGTCTACGGGGTCGCACAGAGTTGGACACAACTAAAGCGACTTTGCAGCAGCAGCACCTTCATGGAATTTATGTACTCATATGGGGAAATCACACAAATAATTCGAATATCCTAATATGTGAATTTTTACACTAAGTAAAACATAAGAAAGAGGAAAATAAAGTATAATAAACATTCAAAAAAGGAAATAACTAAAATGAAGAAATAGTACTATCTTCCAGAGAAAAATATTTTTATATTTCTGTTTAGCTTATTTATATCAACATTTATCTATATTATCTTGTGAATGAAATGCAGTTACTTTTCAAGAAATTATGCTTGATTTAAAATAGGGATGTTAGTTTAGTATGATAAATGTTTTGTTAAAAATAATTTGATGAATTTAGAATTTAATCACAGAAATTTGTATCTGCATACTTTACATCATGGTTGTCAACTTTATTTTTGATGTTACTGTCAAATGAAAGGGAACTTCAATTTTACCAAAAGGCATTATTTTTCCATTGCTAATTCAACTTCTAGCTATTATACAATATGGATGATCAATACAGTTAAGAACTAAAAATGGTGGAGAAATTACACACAATTTTAAGGCCTAAGAGAGCTGTGCTTGCAACAAGGAGTAGAGGGAGTAATTTTTAACAGAGGAAAGCAGCCTTTAAGAGTAAACTCATGATTTCCAACATCTTTTTTCCTGGCAGGAATTTACTGAATCTTGTGGATTTTGCTTAGCTCTCCTGGAGAACAGAGAAATCAGCAAAGTTCTTGGTAGTCAGAAAGTAATGAAAAGTGATAAGTTCCACACTTGAAGGGTCTAGGCAATAAGGATAATTCAAATATTCAATATCTAAATAATTTCATTCAGTTTACAACCCTTGGTTATTCTTATTGTGTTAGTGTATGTCAGGACAGATCTCAAGGGAGAAACGGTAAAACATGCTGCTTTAAAACATAAAGTTGTGTCTACTACTAGGATTCAGGCTTCCCTGGCAAGTCTGGCTGCCTAATGTGATAGACCTTTAAAGACCTCTTTGCATAATGGTTAGAGAAAAGTGAGAAATAAGTTATTGTAACCAAAAGCAATTTGACAAACACTTCAGGTGAACCAATAAAACATTTTTAGTTGTCAGAGAAGAGGGTCTATTATAATGCTTCTATAACTGCAATATACACTATGCAATGAAAGAGGTATTTAGGATTCTATTTTATGGTAAATATCAACCAAGTGACCTTTTGTATTAAAGATAGTGGAATAAAATTTTACTCTATATCACATTATCTGAGGAAGGACAAAGCTAGCTAAGAGAATGCTATCTATAGCAAGCGAGTAGAGTAGGCATGTAGAGAGTGAAAACACCATTATTAAAGGAAACAGGTAACACTGTGCAATGAACACTAGAATAAAAAAAAATGCCCATAATCAACTGCTAATTAAATTTTGTTAGAAAGTAAATTTCATGTTTTATTTAGCATCATGCTTTTTCTAATATTTTAATTTTATGTTAATATTAAAATATTAATCTATTGAACATTGGAAACTAAAAATACTTTTCTAAATAAGTACATATCAAACTCATTCTATTGCTTTGATGAAGCCACTATAGTAAAATATTTAGACCTATATCATTTTTTCTTTCCAATCACAGCTATGTAAATTTTTATATCTTTATACAGTAAAATGTTACACCTAAAATGAAATAACGTATTAAGAAAATATATAATGACATTCGATCTTTAATTTTCCTTCTAGTAGCCCCATCCCACTCCAACCTGAAATGACTGAAATCAAGAAATCAGACGTCAGTACAGAGGTGCATACAGAGAGAGCTCTAAGTAAAGCCCTCTAGCATAGACTGAATTGTTGGAGATAAAGCTTCCAAAAAAGAGACTACATTACTGTTCTTGTTGTCTTCCTTCCTTCCTCCTCCCTTCTTTCCTCCTTCTTCCCATCCTTTCATTCCTTCTTTCTTTCCTCCCTTCCTTCCTTAATATTTTTCTTGTTTCAGCCCCAAGAAACATCATGTTATGGGGGCGTGGGGGCAGCATTCAGGAATGTGAACCCAGTGGAGTCAAATTGAGGAAAGCAAAATTCCTTTTCCTTTGATGGAGCTACAGTTCCAAAACTGAATCAACCTTCCCCTACCCTCTTGCTTGTTTTCTCTCTGTGTATTTTTACAACTTAAGAGTCACAAATTTCTGTTCAAAGGAACAAAAAGGGAGCCCAAGGGAATCAGAAGGTAAAGAAATCACACAAAAGGATGAGATCAGGAAATTTGGACCAATAAAATTTATGAATGTTGGTGCTCACCTCCAAGGTATACATGCACAAATGTGATGCTAATGAACACACAAAAGACACTGAGAAACTGAACTAAGAAAGAGATCATCTTGAGGTTGTTCATTGACCATGAGATAGAACATGTCCAGGAAAGATTTGAAGAGCCCCACAAAGGCTTTGGGAACTAAACTAATTTTGAAACCACAGCCAAAAAAAGGGGAACTGGTATTTTTGTTCTATAGCTAAACAGGTAACGCTGCCTGCACACAGACATATACAAAAAAGACATTTTCCATAAGATTTAAATGATCCAGGGTTTCATAGTGTAATATTTAAATAATCTAGAAAACAATCCAAAGTTATTTGGCAAATGAAACACCATCTGCACTTCTGCTCACAAAGTTAAAGATAAGCAATGAACATGAATACATTCTGACAAACAAAGCAGCTATTTTAAACAAGCTCAAATGAGCAACCAGCAACACTCTTAATACCAAGCAATGATTGAATTTTTTAACAATAAAAAAATAAATAAAGGTTATAAAGAAGAGACATGTAGAGATTTAGAACTGAAAAAATACAATACCTAAAATGATAAACTTGCAGAGTGGATTTAATAACAGAATAGACATGGAATAAGAGTCACCTAACTTAAATCTTCACTTTAACCTCTGAGCCACCAGGGAAGCCAAACGTAAATCTAGATGAATGGAAATTATCCTATCTCAACAGTAAAAAGCATAAAACAAATAAGGGGAAAAGGCCTTATTTATTTGTGAAAGTGAAAGTGTTTGTCACTCAGTCATGTCTGACTCTTTGTTACTCCATGGACTGTGGCCCCTGGGGATCCTTTGTCCATGGGATTCTCCAGGCAAAAATACTGGAATAGGTTGCCATGCCCTTCTGTAGGGGGTCCTCCCAACCCAGGGATCAAACCCAGGTCTCCTGCACCGCAGGCAGATTGTTTTTACCATCTGAGCCTCCTGGGAAGCCCATAACAAAATTCTAGCATTTTTCTAATTGGAATCTCAGAAGTAGAGGGAAAAATTGTTATTCTTAAAAATTATTTAAAGAAATAATGCCCCTGGAAATTCATAAGGTTAGAAAATACACAAACTTTGAGAGTCAAGAGGCTGAATAAACCTCAAACTGATAAATCTATAGAAATGGAGGGTTAGATATATTATGGTCAAAGTTGAGAAATCTAAAAACAAAGATAAAATCTTATTTTTTTTTAAATTGGAGGATAATTGCTTTACAATGTTGTGGAAAGATACAATCTTGAAGTATCTAGAGAAAAAATAATCTATGTCCTATAGGAGAACAATGAGTAAAATGACTGCATATTTCTCATCAGATATTGTGGATTCCACAAGGAGGTGACATAACATTTTAAAGGACTGAAGGAAAGAAACCAATAAATCTATAGTTCTATATTTAGTAATAATATTCCTCAGGGATAAAAGTAAAAAATGACATATTCAGATGAAGGACAACTAAAACAATTCATATTAAACAGATTGTCTCAATAAATGTTTTCTGAAGGAAATTCTTCAAAGAGCAATGACCAGGAAAGATGCAAAAACAATGGAAATAGTAAATACCTGGTAAATATAACAGATTTTTCTTATATTTTTAGTTCTTTATATTTTTTCTGAAGATTAAGAACAAAAAAAACAAATTCTTCTGGAGTTTTCAATGTGTAGAATGTAATATATGAAGCACATATAGAGTGAATAGCCCCATATGGTGGTAATATTTCTACATTAAAATTGAAGTGCTAAAATATGATAATGCTTAATAGACTATGAAAGGTTAAGTATGTGTAATCCGTAGAGCAATTGAAAGAAAAAAAATACAGATAAGGTAAAAATCATAATTGATAAGTTGAAAAGGAATACAAATAACATTTCCCTCCTCCAAAATGGAAAAGAGCAAAAATAATATGGTAGATCTAAATGTACACACATCAATAATTATACTAAATGTAAATAATCTAAACATATTAACTAAGAGACAGAGATTGTCAGATGGAAAAAAATGAATCATGTATGTGATATTTACAAAAAACTGACTTCAAATATAATAGTGAGCTAAATTAAAATAATTGTCCAGGAGTAGAAAACTAGAACAAAAACCCTAAATCTGGAACAAACCTAGAATGCTTAATGTTATTTTGCTAAATACATTATGACTGCATTAAGAAACCAGAGTTTATACATGAAAAAATTTTAAAGACAAGTAATTTCAAGTTATGAGCTTAGAGAATCATTTTTTACTTTCCTGGTGCTTTTCTTTTTTTCTTTTTTTTTTTGCATTTTTTTACATTTTCTAAAATGAATATTACTGATTTTTTTCATGAAATAATTTTTAATAAATGCTTGAGAGATAAAATGGAGACACATATTTCCTTTCTTTTTTAAATTTGTGGTTAAAAGTTTTAAGCATCAATTAAGGAAGTTGCATGCAGGCAGGGTGAGGGTATGGTAACGGGAATGAGGAAAATTTGTGTTTTAGAAGATGTTAACAGTACATATACTCAAGAACTTACGAGAAAGGAAATATATACTGGAAACTAATAAGCTCAATTTAGAAAACAGAGGGAAGCTTTGAACTGAGAAATTAGTAATAATTAACTGAAAGCTGGAAGTTTAGGTACAAATTTCAAAAATGTTAGAGGTAGAAATATAGCTTGAGAAGATGAACAAATAAATAGAATATAGCTTTAAAGGGCATGGTTTAAAAATCTGTTTATGAAAAGATAATTTATTTAAATGGCTGAATATATATCATGGAGTTTTACATTCTGAAGCAGTAGCATGAAGAGATTTATTACTAACATTAAGTGGGAATGGTAGATGTTATATCCTAAGGGCAGTGGTGTTAATATGCATATTTATAAGAACAAGAACTTCCTTCTCTATATTTTACCACTTAAGTATATCTCTGATTGCTACAGTAATTTAACCTTCACCTAATTTCACTAAATTACTTGTAAACATCAGCTTGTAAAAGTTAATTGAAGAAAATGTAATGGGATACTTTAAGTATGGCCCTACTACTCTATTAAACAATTCTTTGTGACTGATAGTTTTAATCAGACATCAATTCAAGGAAAAGCTTGGAAATATGTATTACTGACTTTTGTTACTGGGCTTCAAATGAAGGAAATCCTGATGGGAAAAATAGCTTTATTTTTTAGTCAAGAAATATTTGTTGAGTATTGGCAAGGAATAAAGCAATCATTCGTTAGTAGCCTTTTTTTTTAACATTTATTCAACTACCACTGGTAGTTCAAAATTAATACCAGTATTTAAAAAGGTAATTGAATATGGAGGGGCCAAAAAAATTGATTATATCAGGAATACCATTTTTATTTAATCGTATAATTTTGGAATATGTCAAGGATAAGAGAAGTGAAAGAGTAAGACTAGATTAAAGGCTAGCAATGGAAGGAACATAGAGCACAGAGAAATGCAATCAACGTAGGTGCTATATTGAGTCTTATATTTGAGCAATTTCAACCAGGGAACTTGATGTCAAACCCTAAACACAAGGAAACAGCTTTCCAATTTATATCTGTGAACCCATAAACGAGATGTTTTTCACAGTAGGACCTACAAAAATATATTGTAGAGGAGCAAAATTTGCCATCCCAATTTTTGTCTCTTTGGTATGGGAGTTTAAGTTGATCATTTCTTAAAACTAGGGTACCCAGAAATTATTTCTTCTTAACTCTGTTAGCTCTTTAGAGAATTTAAATAAAGGGCCCATTTCTGGAACAGAGCTATCACCAAAAATATCTATGGATATAGTAACTAGTAATTAGGTGTGGTGAGGGAAACTCAGCAGACCCTAGAGATCAGTATCTACTCTGTGTCTCACAGTCTTTGCTTGGCCCAGTAAACTTTTTTTTTTACCATCTCCATGTGAATTGGTTTCCTCTGAAGTCTTCAAAACACTACCTCAACATCCACTTTTGTCTTTAGATATATAGGTTATTTAATGTGAAGTTTTCAGTCATTTTAGTGAGGTACCTGGCTCTCTCCCAGATTTTTACATGTTGCTAAACTTTTGTGTGACTTTCTCCTGTTAACCTGTTTCATGTTAACTTAGTTCTTAGGTCAACCAGAAGAACCTGGGAGAACAGCAGAAAATTTATTCTTCCTTGACAATGTGAAGCACACAAAATAAGAACTGGTTCCAAGCAGGATCAAAGAGTTAGTTTTCATCATAAGTGAAAGACAGTTTCACTATTTCCCAATGAAGAAGGAGCAAAATCACATTCTATTTACTGCTTGATATGTTAACATTTGGCTAAATAAATGTTGCTTTCATTACTTACTAGTGTTAAAAGAATTAACAAAATAGTCATTTGGCCCCCAGGACAGCAAACCGAAGAGCATAACCAGAAGATGGCTTTAAAACAATCAACTGAAATTCCTTTAGAAAATATTTTAAATTTATATTTTAATTGAAGATTAATCATTTTACAGAATTTTGTTTTCTGTCAGACATCAATAAGAATCAGCCACAGGTATACATATGTCCCCATCGTCTTGAAACTCCCTCCATCCCCTTTCCCATCCCACCACTTTAAATTGTTACAGAGCCCCTAATTGAGTTCCCTGAGTCATAGTAAATTCCCATTGACTATCTAATTTACATATGGTATTGTGAATTTCAATGTTACTCTATACATCTCGCCCTCTTCTGCCTTCCCCCTGAGTCCGTAAGTCTTTTTCTATATCTGTTCCTCCATTCAGTTCAGTCACTTAGTTACGTCCAATACTTTGTGACCCCATGGATTGCAGCACACCAGGCTTCTCTATCCATCACCACCTTCCAGAGCTAGTGCAAACTCATGTCCATCGAGTTGGTGATGCCATCCAACAATTTCATCCTTGGTCGTCTTCTTCTCCTGCTGCCTTCAATCTTTCCCAGCATTAGGGGCTGGGAAATGAGTCAGTTCTTCACATCCAGTGGCCAAAGTACTGGAGTCTCAGCTTTAGCATCAGTCCTTCCAAAGAATATTCAGGACTGATTTCCTTTGAGATGTACTGGTTGGCTCTCTTTGCAGTCCAGGGGACTCTCAAGAGTATTCTCCAACATCTCAGTTCAAAAGGATCAATTCTTTGGCATTCAGTTTTCTTTATAGTCCAACTCTCACATCCATACATCAGTTCAGTTCAGTTCAGTCTTTCAGTCGTGTCTGACTCTTTGAGACCCCATGAATCACAGCACGCCAGGCCTCCCTGTTCATCACCATCTCCCGGAGTTCACTCAGACTCACGTCCATCGAGTCCATGATGCCATCCAGCTATTTCATCCTCTGTTGTCCCCTTCTCCTCCTGCCCCATACATAACTACTGGAAAAACCACAGTTTTGACTAGACAGATATTTGTCAGCAAAGTAATGTCTCTGCTTTTCAATATGCTGTCTAGATTGGTCACAGTTTTCTTCCAGGGAGCAAACATCTTTTAATTTCATGGCTGCAGTCACCATCTGCAGTGCTTTTGGAGACCAAGAAAATAAAATCTATCACTGTTTCCCCGTCTATTTGCCATGAAGTTATGGGACCAGATGCCATGATCTTGGTTTTTTGAATGTTGAGTTTAAAGCTAGCTTTTTCACTCTCTTCTTTCACTTTCATCAAGAGGCTCTTCAGTCTCTCTCCACTTTTTTGCTGTAAGGGTGGTGTTAGTTGCTTATCTGAGGTTGTTATTTCTCCTGGCAATCTTGATTCCAGCTTGTGTTTTATACAGCCTGGTATTTCACATGATGTACCCTGCACAAATGTTCAATTAACAGCGTGACAATATATAGCCTAGATGCACTCCTTTCCCAATTTGGGTACAGACTGTTGTTCCATGTCCAGTTCTAATTGTTGCTTCTTGACCTGCATACAGATTTCTCAGGAGGCAGGTAAGGTGGTCTGATATTCCCATCTCGTTCAGAATTTTCCACATTTTGTTGTAATCCACATAGTCAAAGGCTTTGGCATAGTCAATAAAGCTGAAGTATATGTTTTTTTGGGAACTTTCTTGCTTTTTCTATGATCCATCAGACTTTGGCAACTTGATCTCTGGTTCTACTACCTTGTCTAAATCCAGGTTGAATACCTGGAATTTCTCGGTTCACGTAACGCCGAAAGCTTGCTTGGAGAATTTTGAGCATTACTTTGGTAGCATGTGATATGAATGCAGTTGTGCAGTAGTTTGAACATTCTTTGGGGTTGGAATGAAAACTTACCTTCTCCAGTTCTGTGACCACTGCTGAGTTTTCCAACTTTGCTTGCATATTCAGTGAAGCAAATTTCACAGCATCTTCTTTTAGGACTTGAAATAGCTCAGCTGGAATTCCATCATCACCACTAGCTTTGTTTATTGTGATGCTCCCTAAGGCCCACTTGACAATGAACTGCAGCATGTTTGGCTCTAGGTGAGTGATCGTGGTGATCTGGGTCATTAAGATCTTTTTTATATAGTTCTTCTGTGTATTCTTGCCACCTCTTCTTAATGTCTTCTGCTTCTGTTAGGTCCATACGGTTTCTGTCCTTTATTGTGCCCATCTTTGCATGAAATTTTCCCTTGGTATCTCTGATTTTCTTGAAGAGATCACTAGTCTTTCCCATTTTATTGTTTTCCTCTATTTCTTTGCACTGATCATTGAGGAAGGCTTTCTTATGTCTCCTTGCTATTCTGTGGAACTCTGAATTCAGATGAGTATATCTTTCCTTTTCTCCTTGGCCTTTAGTTTCTCTTCTTTTCTCAGCTATTTGCAAGGCCTCTTGAGACAAACATTTAACCTTTTTTGCATTTCTTTTTCTTGGAGATTGTCTTGATCATTGCTTCCTGTACAATGTCACAAACTTCCATCAATACTTCTTCAGACACTCTGACAGTTCTAATCCCTTGAATCTATTTCTCACATCCACTGTGGAATCATAAGGGATTTGATTTAGGTCATACCTGAATGGTCTAGTGGTTTTCCTTCCTTTCTTCAATTTAAGTCTGAATTTGGCAATAAGGAGTCACGATCTGAGGCACAGTCAGCTCCTGGGTTTGTTTTTGCTGACTGTATACAGCTTCTCCATCTTTGGCTGCAAATAATAAAATCAATCTGAGTTCCATAATGACAATCTGGTGATGTCCATTTGTAGAGTCTTTGCTTGTGTTACTAGAAGAAGGTGTATGTTATGACCAGTCTGTTCTCTTCACAAAACTTTGTTAGTCTTTGCTCTCCTTCATTTTGTACTCCAAGACCAACATCGCCTGTTACTCCAGGTATCTCTTTACTTCCTACTTTTGCATTCCAGTCCCCAAGATGAAAAGGACATCTTTTTCTTTTTTTGTTGTTAGTTCTAGTAGGTCTTGTAGGTCCTCATAGAACCAATTCTCAACTTCAGCTTCTTCAGCATTATTGTTTTGGGCATAGACTTGTATTACTGTGATATTGAATGGTTTGCCTTGGAAATGTACAGAGACCATTCTGTCATTTTTTAGAATGCACTCAAGTTCTGCATTTTGGACTGTTTTGTGTACTATGTGGGCTACTCTATTTCTTCTAAGAGATTCTTGCCCCCAGGAGTAGATGTAATGGTCATGTGAATAAAATTTTCCTGTTCCAGCCCATTTTAGTTCACGGATTCTTAAAATGTTGAAGTTCACTCTTGCCATCTGCTGTTTGACCACTTCCAATTTACCTTGATTTATGGACCTAACATTCCAGATTCCTATGAAATATTATTCTTACAGCATCAGATTTGACTTCCATCATCATATACATCCACCACTGGGCATTGTTTTTGCTTTTGCTCCTTCTCTTCATTCGTTCTGGAGTTGTTTCTCCACTCTTTTCCAGTGGCATATTGGGCACCTACTTCCCTGAAGAGTTCATCTCATCTCTTAGTGTCATAAATTTTTGCCTTTTCACACTATTCATAGGGTTCTCAAGGCAAGAATACTGAAGGGGCTTGCTATTCCCTTCTCCAGAACTCTCCACCATGACCCATCAGTCTTAGATGGCCCTACAGGGCATTGCTGCCCTCCACATAGATTCATCAGTGCCATCTTTTCCATATGTGTGCATCAGTATACAATGCCTTATCTTTCTCTGTCTGACTTACTTCACCCTGTATAATAGGCTCTAGGTTGGTCCACCTCGTTTGAACTGACTCAAATGTGTTCCTTTTTATGGCTGAGTAATATTCCATTGTATTTATCCATTCATCTGTTGATGGACATCTAGGTTGCTTGCATGTTCTATTGTAAATAATGCTGCAGTGAACATTTTGTTACGTGTGTCATTTTCAATTTTGGTTTCCTCAGGGTATATGCCTAGTAATGGGATTTCTGGGTCACACAGTGGTTTTGCTTCTAGTTTTTTAAGGAATCTTCATACCATCTTCCATAGTGGCTATATCAATTTACATTCCCACTAGTAATGCAAGAGTGTTCCCCTTTCTCCACATCCTCTGCAGCATTTATTGCAGCATTTATTATAGACTTTTTGATGATGGCCATCTGACTGGTGTGAAGTGGTATCTCATTGAGGTTTTGACTTGCATGTTTCTAATAATGAGCAATGTTGAGCATCTTTTCATGTATTTGTTAGCCATGTGTATGTCTTCTTTGGAGAAATGTCTGTTTAGGTCTTCTTCCCACTTCTTGATTGGGTTGTTTGTTTTTCTGGTGAAATTTCTTGATCAGCACTATTGAAGCTGAAAATCTCTGCAAGATAGAGACTCTGGCCCCTTTCACCAAAAGAAAATGGCCTGACTTGAAACAACCTTTTCTTTTCTTTTGCCAATATTTTGTTTCCGTGTATGAAGTCTTCCATTTTGTACAGCTTCTCAGAGCACCTACTTACTACTTGAGATTCTGTCAGCTCATGAATCTTCGAATAAAGCCAATTAGATCTTCAAATGTACTCAGTTGATTTTTGTTTTTAATACTACAAATGGATTATGGTGTGACTCATAATATTTATTTTTACTTTCTGACAAATATTTAAGTATTTATTAAAGTTGTCTACATTAAATATTTTTGAATTCAAAGTAATGAAATATATTGCTTAATATAAATAAAGGACTTTCATTATTTTTAAAATAGACTAGGTGTGACATACAATATTATTAGTTTCAGGTGTACAATATTTGATATTTTTTACATTAGGAAATGATTACTATATACTTCTAGATAGCATCTGTCACCATAAAAAGTTGTTACAATATTACTGACTATATTCTCTATGCTGTACTTCCTCATGACTTATTTAGTTTATAGTGGAAAATTTGTACCTCTTAATCCCCATCACTTATTTTTTTCAGTACCCCCACCTTTCTCCACTCTGGTAGCTACGTTTGTTCTATGACAATTTCTGTTTTATTTTTTAGTGAAACATATAAATGAAATCATACAGTGTTTTGCTCTGACTAATTTCACTTAGTATAATAACCGTCAGACCCATACATGTTGCTGCAAATGGCAAGATTTCCTTCTCTCTTATAGGTGATTACTATTTCATTATACATGTATTCATATTTTGTTAAATGTGTCTATATGTACGTATATGTGTGTGTAGCACATATTCTTTATTCATTCACCTATTGATAGATAGGTGATTCCATACCTTGACTATTATAAATAGTGCTGCAATGCCCATATGGGTAGATACATTTTTTGAACAGTGGCTTCATTTTCTTTGGATAAATACCCAGAAATGGAATTGTGGGACTGTATGATTGTTACTTTTTGAGAAATTTATACACTGTTTTCCATAGTGGCTGCACTATTTACATTCCTACCAACAGTGCAAAAGTGTTCCCCTTTCTTCACATTCTTGCCAACACATTGTTTCTTTTTTTGATAACAGCCATTCTGACAGGTGGCTTTTGATTTGTATTTGCTTATTGATATTGAGCATCTTTCTATTTGTCAGTTGAACATCTGTAAGACTTCTTTTTTTATTTTAGATTGCTTTTTTAATATAAATTTATTTATTTATTTATTTATTTTAAAATTTATTTATTTTTAAATTTAACTTTACAATACTCTATTGGGTTTGCCATACATCGACACGAATCCACCACAGGTGCACACAAGCTCCCAATCCCGAGTCCCCCTCCCACCTCCCACCCCACAACGTCTCTCTAGATCATCCCCGTACACCAGCCCCAAGCGTCCTGCATTCTGTATCAAACATAGACTGGTGATTCGTTTCTTACATAATAGTATATATTNTTTGGCTCCATGCCTTCATTCTTTCTGGAGTTATTTGTCCACTGATCTCCAGTAGCATACTGGGCACCTAATGACCTGGGGAGTTCCTCTTTTAGTATCCTATCATTTTGCCTTTTCATACTGTTCATGGGGTTCTCAAAGCAAGAATACTGAAGTGGCTTGCCATTCCTTTCTCCAGTGGACCACGTTCTCTCAGGCCTCTCCACCATGATCCACCCGTCTTGGGTTGCCCCACAGGATTGGCTTGGTTTCATTGAGTTAGACAAGGCTGTGGTCCTAGAAGGTATCTAACTGAAGAAGTGTGAGGATTAAAATATATGATGTATTCAGAGTACATGCTAAAGTGCCTAAAATTATGCAAAAATTAGATAATTGCTATTGCAGATAAGCAAAGGCTCACTACTCAACAGGAATAGAAGCCAATGCCATGGCACCAGCTTTTGAGAAATTAAGAAGCTTTTTTTTGAGGTCAACTGACAAAGACATGGGGAGGGGAGAGCTCATATCTGTCTCCTTGCTCTTGCTTTTGGTTGAAATTAAATGAGTTAGGGCAAAAGAGTGGAGATGCAATAGCACTGGCAGGGTGGGTTTCCGTTGGAGAGCTTGGGAACTTAGCCATTTATAGTAAGATATGACAATACCATTATACAGTGGAAGTGAAAAATAAATTCAAGGGATTACATCTGATAGAGCACCTGAAGAACTATGGAAGCAGGTTTCTAACATAGTATATGAGGTGGTGATCAAAACTATCCCCAAGAAAAAGAAATTAAAAAAAGGTAAAATTGTTGTATGAGGAGGCCTTACAAATAGCTGAGAATATAAGAAAAGCTAAGGGCAATGCAGAAAAGGAAAGATATACCCATCCGAATACAAAGTTAAAGAGAATAGCAAGGAGAGATAAGAAAGACTTCCTCAGCGATCAGTGCAAATAAATAGAGGAAAACAATAGAATGGGAAAGAAAAGAGATCTCTTCAAGAAAATTAGATACCAAGGGAACATTTCATGCAAAGATGGGCACAATAAAGACATAAATGGTGTGGACCTAACAGAAGCAGAAGATATTAAGAGGAGGTGGCAGGAATACACAGAAGAACTATACAAAAAATATCTTAATAACCCAGACAACCATAATGGTGTGATCACTCACCCAGAGCCAGACATCCTGGAATCCAAAGTCAAGTGGGCCTTAGGAAGCAGCACTATGAATAAAACTAGTGGCAGTGATGGAATTCCAGGTGAGCTATTTCAAGTCCTAAAATATGATGCTGTGAAAGTGCTGCATTCAATATTTCAGCAAATTTGGAAAACTCAGCAGTGACCACAGGAATGGAAAAGATCAGTTTTCATTCCAATACCATAGAAGGGCAATGCCAAAGAACGTTCAAACTGCCACACAATTGCATTCATTTCACATACTAGCAAAGAAATGCTCAAAATTCTCTAAGCTTGGCTTCAACTGTACATGAACCAAAAACTTCCAGATGTTCAAGCTGTATATAGAACAGGCAGAGAAACCAGAGATCAAATTGCCAACATCCATTGGATCATAAAAAAAAAGCAAAATAATTCCAGAAAAAAAATCTACTTCTGCTTTATTGACTACACCAAAGCCTTTGACTATGAGGATCACAACATAATGTGGAAAATTCTTTGAGACTGGAATACCAGACCACCTTACCTGCCTCCTGAGAAATCGAGAAGCAACAGGTAGAACCGGACATTTAACAATGGAGTGGTTCAAAATTGAGAAAAGAGTATGTCAAGGCTGTATATTATCACCCTGCTTATTTAACTCTTATGTAGAGTACATTATGTGAAATGCTGGGCTGGATAAAGCACAAGCTGGAATCAAGATTGCCAATAACCTCAGATATGCCAATAACATCACCCTTAAAACAGAGAGCAAAGAGGAACTTAAGAGCCTCTTGATAAAAGTGAAAGATGAGAGTGAAAAAGCTGGCTTAAAATTAATCATTCAAAAAATGAAGATAATGGCATCCTGTTCCATCACTTCATGGCAAACAGATGGAGAAACAATGGAAACAGTGGCAGACTTTATTTTCTTGTACTCCAAAATCACTGCAGATTGTGATTATAGTCATGAAATTAAAAAACGCTCCTTAAAAGAGAAGCTGAAACAAACTCAGACGTATTAAAAAAACAAAAACAACAACAACAACAACACCTAGCTTATTTAAAAGCAGTGACGTTGTTTTGCCAACAAAACTCTGTCTAGTTAAAGCTATGGTTTTTCCAGTAGTCGTGTATAGATGTGAGAGCTGGACCATAAAGAAGGCTGAGGGCTAAAAAACTGATGCTTTTGAACTGTGGTCCTGGGGAAGACTCTTGAGAGTCCGTTGGACTGTAGGGAGATTCAACCAGTCAATCCTAAATTAAATCAATCCTGAGTATTCATTGGAAGGGTTGATGCTGAAGCTGAAGTTCCAATACTGTGGCCACCTGATGGATAGAGCCGACTCCTTGGAAAAGACCCTGATGTTGGGAAAGATTAAAGGCAGGAGGAGAAGGGGACAACAGAGGACAAGATGGTTGTATGGCTTCACCAACTCAATGGAAATGAGTTTGAGCAATCTCCTGGAGATGGTGAATAACAGGGAAGCATGGTACTGCAGTTCACAGAGTTGCAAAGAGTCAAACATGACTGAGGGACTGAACAACAACAATGATAATCGGACTTCAACACTGGGGCTTCCCTGGTAGCTCAGTTGGTAAAGGCTCTGCCTGCAATGCAGGAGACCTGGGTTCAATCCTTGGGTTTGGAAGATCCCCTAAAGAAGGGAAAGGCTACCCACTCCAATATTCTAGCCTGAGGAATTCCATGGACTGTACAGTCCATGAGTCAGACACAACTTGGCAGATGGTGCCATAATAATTATGGCATCACTGATGTAATGAACATGAACTTGGGCAAACTCCTGGAGATGGTGATGGACAGGGGAGCCTGGCATGCTACAGTCCATGCGATCTCAGAGTTGGACATGACTGGGCAAGTGAACAACAACAGTAATAATTATGTATATTTTAGTAACTTATTAATTTATATTATTATACTTATTTTTATGTAAGAAACCCTATATTCAAGAACTAGTTAAGACATACATGAATAAATAAACTCAATGTTGCAATGATTTTACTCATTTCACTTTGACATTACTCATAATTTTGTTAAATTAGTCATTTCTTTTTTACCTTCCCTATATTAATGCTCCTAATTTCAGATAAAAACATCAAAGATTAGTTTTTGTTTTTTTTTTTCAGCTCAGCATCCCAACCTTCCCTGATCCCTCTGCTCTCTAAAATTGAATAAGGCAAAAATTTCTCTTTCTTTTCTTTCCAAGTATTGAAAGCTAAATCTCGGAATGAAAGAAAATGGAAACTAAACGAAAAGCCAAACTAATTTTACTTAAGCAGTTACNAGCTCAGCATCCCAACCTTCCCTGATCCCTCTGCTCTCTAAATTTGAATAAGGCAAAAATTTCTCTTTCTTTTCTTTCCAAGTATTGAAAGCTAAATCTCGGAATGAAAGAAAATGGAAACTAAACGAAAAGCCAAACTAATTTTACTTAAGCAGTTACAGCTTTCACAGTGAATGATTTGGAACTCTTCAGTGTTACTTAGAGAATGTAATCACATGTATTTGTCTTGTTGAGAATTATATTGTGACATATGCATGGTAAGCAGGACTGCTATTATATAAATTTCCTAAGATTTATCACGTGCAGTTGCAGAGTACAAAATGAAAGCCTGCTTGAAGTTTTCTTGACAAAAATATTTTCATTATTTAAAGAAACTTTGTGTATGTAAGTTATTAACTAGTTAATAAGACTAACAATCTCATTAAATTTAAACACTATTTGAGTTCAGTGATAGAAATGCCTAAAATGTTTAGTAAGTGAAACAGAAGGGGAAAATGGGATGGTGTTCTGAAGTGCAGGCTGCTGCTGCTGCTAAGTTGCTTTAGTCATGTCTGACCCTGTGCAACCCCATAGACAGCAGTGCACCAGACTCCTTTGTCCCTGGGATTCTCCAGGCAAGAATACTGGAGTGGGTTGCCATTTCCTTCTCCAATCTAAAGTGCAGGACAGGATTCAAAGTTCACTGGAGGCAAAATATAATAGTCTATGATATAGTTTTCCCTTCTTTTATTTCTCTAATTGTTTTAATTCATCTATTTTCTTCCAGCATACACTCTTACATGTCTTTTTATATTTTCTTCTTATTGCATTTCTCCTATCAGGATTACATTTCCTTTCAGTTGATGCTTTAGTATTATTCCTTTTGTCTTCTTGAAATGGCAGCTTTGCATGTAAACAGAATGAGAGGAATGTCATGAGGTGAATGATTTGGATTACAGTAAACAGATAAGGGTGCGTCCCTGGTAACTCGGCTGGTAAAGAATCCTCCTGCAATTCAGGACACCTCAGTATGATTCTTGTGGTGGGAATTTCCCCTGGAGAGAAGGGATAGGTTACCCACTCCAGTATTCTTGGGCTTCCCTGGTGGCTCAGATGGTAAAGAATCTGCCTTCAATGTGGGAGACCTAGGTTCGATCCCTGGGTTGGGAAGATACCCTGGAGGAGGGCATGGCAACCCACTCCAGTATTCTTGCCTGGAGAATTCCCATGAACAGAGGAGCCTCGCAGGCTACAGTCCATGGGGTCACAAAGAGTCAGACAAAGCTGAGCAACTAAGCAGAGCACATCACAGATACATAAGGAGATAGCATATTAAAAAGCAGAGACATCACTTTGCTGACAAAGGTCCCTATAGTCAAAGCTATAGTTTTTCCAGTAGTCATGTACAGATATGACATTGGACAGTAAAGAAGGCTGAACACGAAGAACTGATGGTACTGGAGCAGACTCTTAACAGTCTCTTGGACAGTAAGGAATTCAAACCAGTCAATCCTAAAGGAAATCAACCCTGAATATTCATTGGAAAGATTGTTGCTGAAACTGACGCTCCAGTACTTTGGCCACATGAAGTGAAGAGCCAACTCATTCGAAAAGACTCTGAAGCTGGGAAGGATTGAAAGCAAAAGTAGAAGAGGACAGCAGAAGATGAGATGGCTAGATTGAATCACTGACTCAGTGAACGTGAATTTGAGCAAACTCTGGGAGATGGTGAAGGACAGGAAAGGCTGGTGTGCTGCAGTCCATGGGGTCACAGAGACTTAGTGACTGAACAACAACAAACACATAAGGAAAGAATCCATGGATCTGCTCAAATCCATGTTTGGTAGAAACCCTAGGGTACATAAATCAGGAAAAAGGCAATGGTGAAAAGAGGCCTCTATTTATAGTCTTTCAGCTGATTTTTTTTCTTCAGTGGTTAAATATTTGCCATTACTGTTCATCAGTGCCACAGTTGGTTCCATAATTGTTTCAAGAATATCCAGAATTCGGGTAAGCAATGAGTGCTAGTTTTATATTTTTAAAACTAATATCATGATTAAAGAAAACATTTCTGTTTTATTTACTCCCAAATAATTTAAATGAGTAATTAAATAGTATGGAGGACATTAAGTTTTCCAAACGTAAATTTCTGGATAGCAGGAAATGACACTAGCTGACTGCAACCTGCTGCCCAAGCTGCACGTTGTCAGGGTGGTAGTGAAAAAATACCACAACTTCGATATTCCGAAAGGAATGACTGGCATCTGGAGATACCTAAGTAATGCCTACAGTAGGGATGAGTTCACCAACACTTGCCCCAGTGATAAGGAGTTTGAAATAGCATACTGTTATGTAGCAAAGAGACTTACCAAATAAAAGAGCAGTTACGAGAGAAGCGTGTTCAAAAAAAAAAAAAAACCTAACAGTAAGATTTTGAAACAGTTTATTTCTACATTTTGGCTAGTAAATTCTTGGCTTCATTCATCCCATATAAATTCAAATTTATCTCCATAATTTAATAAGAGTGTAGCTTTAGGATATCCACTGCTTAGGGGAAACAATTTCATTATTAATATTACCTTAGAATAGAAATTAATTTCTGATTATGTACTGAGAAACAATTCCTTAAAAATCCTCTGAAATAAGGTCAATATTATTTCCAAAGATGAAGCTTTAATTGCTGCTTTGTCATTTAACCTATTTTATTGGCAAGACTCACTGTATATAAGAGTTAAATGATTATAACATTTTTATCTGTTCTCTATTTCATACTCATAGGCATCCTATGTTCAAGATAGGCTAGTAATATCATTTCTACTTTTAATATGAGCAAATAATATCTTAGTAGCCCACTAGCATAAATCTAAAATATTCAGTTCAGTTCAGTTCGGTCGCTTAGTCATGTCTGACTCTGTGACCCCATGAATCACAGCACGCCAGGCCTCCCTGTCCATCACCAACTCCCGGAGTTCACTCAGACTCATGTCCATCGAGTTGGTGATGCCATCCAGCCATCTCATCCTCTGTCATCCCCTTCTCCTCCTGCCCCCAATCCCTCCCAGCATCAGAGTCTTTTCCAATGAGTCAACTCTTCACATGAGGTGGCCAAAGTATTGGAGTTTCAGCTTCAGCCTCAGTCCTTCCAAAGAAATCCCAGGGTTGATCTCCTTCAGAATGGACTGGTTGGATCTCCTTGCAGTCCAAGGGACTCTCAAGAGTCTTCTTCAACACCACAGTTCAAAAGCATCAA
>SJYV01015831.1:32500-33963 GCA_006410875.1 Neotragus pygmaeus | reverse complement strand
CCCCCCCCCCCCGCCTTTCTCTTGCTATGACTTTACCTACTCTGAGTGCCTCAAACGAGTAAAATCATACGGTATTTGTCCTTTTGTGACTGGCTTATTTCGCTTAGTGTTACATCCTCAAGGGTCAACCATGCTGTTGGACCAGGTGTCAGTTTTTCCTCCCTTTTAAGGCTGAATGAAAAGACCCTGATGCTGGGAAAGATTGAGGACAGGAGGAGAAGGGGACGACGGAGGACGAGATGGTTGGATGGCCTCACCAACTCAGTGGACATGAGTTTGGGTAAACTCTGGGAGTTGGTGATGGACAGGGAGGCCTGGCATGCTGCAGTCCATGGGGTCGCAAAGAGTCGGACACGACTGAGCGACTGAACTGAACTGACTGAAGGCTGAATGATATTCTGTTGTATGTACACATCATATTTTGGTTTTCCCTTTATCTGTTGGTGGAGTCCTGGGTCACTTCTACTTGGCCGTTCTGAATAATGCTGCTGTGGATAAGAGCATGCAAATATCCCTTTGAGACTCTGCTTTCACTTCTATTGTATATATGCCCAGAAGTGGAGTTGTTGGTTTATATGGTAATTCTCTCTTTAGTTTTTTGAGAGAAGGACTCTTAAAAAACATACTTTACTACTGTCCTAGACTCACCCAGGATTTAGGACCTAACTACTTGCAGCTCCACACATGAATAGCTGACATCAAGAAAGCCAACCCCCATCCTAGCTGGACTGGGAGAATGCCCCAGTGCCCAGGAGTGTGAAAGACTTTAAGTTACCCTCCAGGCCACCCCTGACAGTGCTTTTTGTTAAAATGGTAATTCTTGGTGGATTTACTGTTTGAGCTCCCTGAATTCCTGCCAGGCAGATGAGCAATGAGAAGGTAGATAGCTCCATCAGGAACCCGCCCTAGGTAGTGGCCATCTGTGTTCCGATTGGTCCAAGGCACAGACAGCTAGATCACACTGCCTCTAGCCCATGCGAGGTGGCGACCATAAAAAGCTATTTGCCTAATCTTGGCCAAGGGTTCAGAACCCCATAGAATAGTGCAACTAGACAAAAATAAGAGGGCCCTTTCTAGCATTGAGTTTTATCTTCAGAAGTGAATGGGGCCTGAATCCGCCTGTTGGGAAATGCTATTTTCCAAAGTGACTTCCATGCTTGGTGTGACCTGAGTTGGACCCTTGGCTGGCTCCTGTGCACACATCCACAAGAAGCTGTTTGAGAAAGTTTGTAAAGTAGGTTGCAAGCTACTGAGGCTTGATCACTGAATGTCTCTCTTCCCCAACGCAAGTCTAAGTGTTCTCTTCACACAGCTTAGAGAGTTAATTGATGCCCCACTCTAGCAATCTTCCTCTCTCTGGCAAAAGTCTGAAATCCCTTACTTCCCGGAAGGTGTTGTCTTGAGGTTTCTAAATGCCTGGTCATTGGACCACCTGCATCAGAATTGCTTGGGGGCAGTTCTGG
>SJYV01015831.1:0-27500 GCA_006410875.1 Neotragus pygmaeus | reverse complement strand
CTCCTCGGTGGGAGGCCTGCCCCCGCCTCACCCCACCTCTGGGGACCACCGTCTATAACCTGAAGGGGATGAAGAGGCCAGAGGTCCAGTGAGCAGATCTCATGGGCTGGGGTGGGGCCGGGGGTGTCACGGGAAGAGCAGTAGCCTTACGAGCCTGGGGTTCTCTTCTTGGCTCTGCTGCTTACTCACTGTGTGTCTTTGGCAAGTCCCTTCTACTTCTCTGAGCTGAAGTTTCTTGTCCTCAAACTGAAGGGTTTGATGAGAAGATGTCTAAAGTTTTCATTTCTCATTAAACTTCTAGAATCTTAAGAGAACAGAAGGTACAGAGTGTCCCTGGCCCTCTCAAGCTCCTGCAACCCATGGAAAACTTTCTACAGTGACGAAGAGCTCTCTTGTAAAATGATTTTAAAATAATGGACTCCTTTAACAAGACTAATGTAATGAGCAAAGTGTTCATGAATCTGAAATAATGTATTAAATTTCATATGGCCTTTTAAAATTATGGGAGAGGAGATATTGAACAAAATGTTCCATGGGCATTATGAACTTAAAAGGCTTGAGAAACTGCTCCATTAAGTTAGTAAATATTTGTGAAACCTCTGTTCCATGCCAGGCACAGTCCTAGGCACTGGGAACATCAGGATGAATAAGACAGTCCCTGCTCTTTGAGGAAATTAGGGTGTAGTGTCAGCAGACAACATGAAAAAAGGTCATTTCAAGATGCTGTAATAAGGATACTAACAGAAATGTGCCCAGAGTGCCAGGGGCCTGGAGAGGGTCCTAGAAAGCTCTCTTGTGGGAAGTGGTAATTGAACTGGCTTTGAAAGAAGTAATTCGGGCCTTTTTTGTTGAACCCAAAATTCTACAAGGCTTTCCAGTTTCAGCCTAGACATTACCTTTACTGTTAAGCTCAGAATTTATTGGCTTTTTTTCCCCCAGAAGAGACAATAATGTTGACTAGCAACCCAGGAGGGCTTTTGAGAACAGGGGAGGAGGGTCAAACTCTCTTAGCTAATTCCTTTCCATTTATTCTATACATTGGTGTCGGTTTTGGTGAGATAAGTTTCTTTGGGCTCATCTTTTAAATGTCCTGAAATAAATCCCACTGACTGAAAGGCTGACCTAAGATCGCTGATGGGGTGCCTTCTAGTTCTCAGGCCATGGTGCCCCTCCCTGAACTAGGCAATGCCTGTCACCAAGTTGTCCCTCAAAGCTCTCAGTTATTGTAGGTAAGAATGAAGGGAAATAGGGAAGCCCCGAAGCAGCTAAGGGCAGATCTAGAGAGCCCAAGACCGTCACTGAGCTCTAGACAGTGTCTTAAGTCTGCACTTGGCGTGCCCCCCTCCACCTGGTATGCGCCCTTAAATTTACCGAATTTCCAACTGCAATTCAACTTTCTTTTCAGAAACAAAATGAAAACTTTATGAAAATGCCACTCTGGACCTACTATATATGGTCTTTCAACAAATAACAGTATTTTCTGGGTTTTGGAAGACAGAAAATGTGTATATTGAGGNCTGCAATTCAACTTTCTTTTCAGAAACAAAATGAAAACTTTATGAAAATGCCACTCTGGACCTACTATATATGGTCTTTCAACAAATAACAGTATTTTCTGGGTTTTGGAAGACAGAAAATGTGTATATTGAGGTTGTCAAAAGAGAGAGGACCTTGTCTATTCCAAAGGAGAATCTGTACAGACTTCCCTGGTGATCCAGTGGCTAAGACTCCGCACTTCCCATGCAGGGGATGTAAACTCAGTCCCTGGTCAGGGAACTAAGATTCCATATGCCACGTGGCATGGCCAAAAATTTGTAAAAATAATTTCAAAGGAGAATCTATGACAGAACACTTGAAGAGATGGACCACGAGCTCCTATAAGAAGAAACTGGCCTCCAGGTCTTCGAGACAAGTTGCAGAGACAGCACAGCCCTCTCTGAACCAACTACGATAGGGCCTCTTAAGTCTGCAGTTAGTGGGGTCTCCCCTCACTATGTCCTGTGGACACAAGAGGAAACACTGGGTATGATGCCTGAACCACGAGGCGATTCATAACCAGTTAAATGACTACCCTGAAAGCGTGCTCATATGGATTCGTGTCATCCTGGAAGGAGTCTGTAGTATTAAGTCCTGAAGTCCTAGGGAGCTGCTTTGCATCTTTTTGAAACAAGACGGGGAGGAAAGAGTATACCAGAGAAAAGAGAAAGAAAGGAAGGAAGAAGGAGAAAGAGTGGGGACTAATTAGCCACAGGGCTGGGACCATAAGCTGGTCCTGTTTAGCATTTATGTTCCCTTGGAAGATGGCGTAGAGGGCAGCAGCAGCAACGTGGCAGGTGACACTAGTCGGCATGAGGATGGGGAGGTGACGCGTCCTCGCCAAGAGCAAGGCGATCAGCCAAGTGGAGCAAGGTGGGACATCGCTAGGATGAAGACGGGTTTCCACCCACAGGCCCAAAACATCAGTTGTGTAGGTTAAGTTGAGAGAGGCATGAATTAGCCAGTGCACTTAACGAAACAGATACACACCCCGAAAGTCAAAGGGTTTGAACTGACTGTGCACTCACGGGCAATGAGGTCAGATAGTTGAATGGGATCTTAAACTAGAATGAGGGAGTTGATGGTTCTCCTTTACTCTGAACTATTCAGACCATATCTGGAAAATTCTACCCAGTTTAGGACTCTGTGTTTTAAGAAGCATATAGACAAACTGAAAAGTGTCCAGAGGAAGGTGTTTGCCAGCATAGTGAAAACCTAGTGTCTTTTTGGAAAAGAGAACTGACTTCACAGGCTTGAAAGGGAATTTGAAAGAAAGACAAATCTGGAACAGATCTAAGGAAGATCTTTCTAACAAAACTGCTAAAAAGTAAAATAGGCCACCTTGGGACGAGTGAGGTTTTCATCCACTGGGAGTGTTTTAACATGGGCTGAGGGCTGCCACCGCAAAATGACATAGATGTCACCCCCTCCTGGTGTGCGTGTGTGCACGTGTATGGGCACAAACATATGTACAGGCTTTCTTTTATATGTTCTTAGAGCAAGTACTATGTCCCAGCCAGTGGCGATCCCAAGACAGTGCCTTCCACAAACGAGACAGACCAGAATCCCAGCCCAACAAGACGTGTACAGTCCTACATATGTGAAAAATAAGTGCAATAAAAGAGAGACAGGGAGTGATGAACTCCACTGCTAAGAGGCAGGGAGTTCTGAGCCAGGCAAAGCAGAGGGAAGAGAGGTGCCATGGCATCCAGCTGCAGGGAGTTGCTGGTGTGGGGAAGGTGACCTGGCAGAGGTAGGCTGAGCCGGGGGAGGGAACTGGCAGAGAAGACTTAAAACAGACATTTCAGGCAATGATGCTGCTGGCAGAAAGGAAGGACTGGGCTCAGGGAGACAGGTAATGGGAGACTAGGTAATCATTTCCATCGCTCAGAACCTTCAGTTCATGGATTAATTTAAATGTGAGCTTTTTTGGATTTAAAAAAAATGCTTTTAAGGAGCTAATAAGAAGACAGCTCTAAATTTATGCAAAAAAAGAGTTGTCTCTCCCTATCCATGAAAATCAGCCAAAGAGGTTTGGGTAGGTCTGGTAGCATGATCCTGGGTCATGGAGACTTGGTGTGGGGCAGGGGCAGGACTGAGCTGGGGTGCTGTCCAAGAGGAAGAATGCAGAGCTCCTAAACACAGTTGGTCAGCGTTGCACAAGTAAGTCTGTCTAAACTGAGTGTAAATTCAAATGGAGAATTGGAAATTGAGAGAAGGCTCTCCAGCCACTGGAGCACTCAAAGATACTAACATCTGAGCCAAAGAAAAGCTGCCTTTGACCTGGGGAACTGGCCTGGCCCTCAAAGGCAGGCCTTGGTATTCTCCTGCTGAACATTAACAATTTCACAGTGTAGCAGCCCTGGACACTCTCATTTGGTGACCATGATGGGTCTAGACAAAACAAGACTGCCACTAAAACAGAAGACTATTGTCCAAACACCAAAAATGACCAGTCCCTCATCTGGCTAGTAGGGGTGACGGCTGCTGATTTTGCTAATTACAGCAACAGCCTTGCTTCACTCTTCTCATCTTCTGGAGAAGATGTTTTAAGATACCCACTGAAGCTCTACTCTACTTCCTGATAGGATCCAAGGCAAATCCAAGCCCCACTTTTTTGATCCCTTCCTCAGTCATTTAACAAGCCCTTTAACGAGTCCTTTCTAACCCCTGTTCCTGAGATGCCTCATGGTTTGCCATGGTGCTTGTTCTGTTTCACTGCAGTACATCAGCAAGGCCATTTATTCCTGCTGGTCTTTGGTTGGAGGGCATTGACACACCGTAACGTTTTGTTTTACCCCTAACCTTTTTCCTCTGGGCTTCAGTGTGTCCGTGAGGTTTTCTGGTCAATATTATATACCACGCAGAATCGTAGGCTGGTGCACGCATTGCTTCAAGCACAAGATCTCGGCTGTCCGCTTTGTTCACTTGATGCATTTCAAGATCCAGCTCAAATATCAGCTACTTCTGTGCAGACCTGGTATCTCCCTGAAACAGTCCATCCCAGAGATGCTACCCCACATGGTACTCAGTTAGCAGATACGCAGTAAATATTTTTTTACAAGTATTTTTAAACACTCCCCATAGATTATAAATTTATTGAGAGCAAGTGCTGTGCTGTGCTAAGTCACTCAGTCATGTCCAACTTTTTGAGGCCCCATGGACTGTAGCCCACTAGGCTCCTCTGTTCATTGANTACATATTTTTTTACAAGTATTTTTAAACACTCCCCATAGATTATAAATTTATTGAGAGCAAGTGCTGTGCTGTGCTAAGTCACTCAGTCATGTCCAACTTTTTGAGGCCCCATGGACTGTAGCCCACTAGGCTCCTCTGTTCATTGAATTCTCCAGGCAGGAATACTGGAGTGGGTTGCCATTTCCTACTTCATATTGACAGCAAGAACATCTTTGGGTCCTCAGTGTCTAATGTGGTTCATACAGAAAGTGTTCAATGAAAGGTCATTAAATGAGTAAATGGTCAAATGGATGAATGAAATGTTAGACTTGGAAGGACCTAAACAGTGATAGGGGTCTCAAACTCAGATACCTATTGGAGCTCAGCAGGTGATGGACAAGGTGGGGCTTCTGGTTTCCTGGCCAATACTTGCCCCATCAGTCCCAGGGGGTTGTTGCTGGGAAGGAGAGTGGGTTCACTGTTGCCAGGATCTTCTGATTTTTAACGAAAAGACAGATATACCTCATTTTTTAATGTTTTGAAATGCTGTGTGGGCCTAACGCATCCGTGGACCAGATTTACTTTCTGGTCTGCCAATTTGTGACTTCTGATCTTAGCCGACCTCTAATTTTATATATAGGAGACTGTGGTCCAGAGAGATTAGGGACGTCCCTGAGGTCATCCGGTCATTGGCAGAACTGACTCAAACCCAGGTCTTAAGAAGAATCACAATGCAAAAAAAAGAAAAAGAAAAAAAAGAATCACTGTCCAAATTACTATCTACTGATCATATTCTGGGAGTAGGGCATTCAGACCTTAACACTCCTATTTAAGCCAAATTGCAGGTGTTATGGATGAGAAAACCTTCAGTAAAAATCTTAGAAATGGGATCTAGACTTTGTTGATGGTTTCATATGTCAGATAATATTTCTAAGCAGGTCCTAATATTTGCTTGCCTTCCCTAATGTCTGTATTTGCTTCTCACTAGCAAACTTAATTATATATCCTTTAAATATAAATTTTGTCAGTATGGAGCATGTAGTATAAAACATCAAGGTTATAATGATAACTCCAAGTCCCCAGCCCCACACTTCCCCTCCTCAGTGCTGCTCCCGAAAGGCAATTACTTCCAACTCTTTTAAGTGGTAATATGCAAAGGTCCATCTAGTCAAGGCTGTGGTTTTTCCAGTGGTCATGTATGGATGTGAGAGTTGGACTGTGAAGAAAGCTGAGCACCAAAGAATTGATGCTTTTGAGCTGTGGTGTTGGAGAAGACTCTTGAGAGTTCCTTGGACTGCAAGGAGATCCAACCAGTCCATTCTGAAGGAGATCAGCCCTGGGATTTCTTTGGAAGGAATGATGCTAAAGCTGAATCTCCAGTACTTTGGCCACCTCATGTGAAGAGTTGACTCATTGGAAAAGACTCNGCCGAAGAATTGATGCTTTTGAACTGTGGTGTTGGAGAAGACTCTTGAGAGTCCCTTGGACTGCAAGGAGATCCAACCAGTCCATGCTAAAGGAGATCAACCCTGGAATTTCTTTGGAAGGAATGATGCTAAGCTGAAACTCCAGTACTTTGGCCACCTCATGCGAAGAGTTGACTCATTGGAAAAGACTCTGATGCTGGGAGGGATTGGGGGCAGGAGGAGAAGGGGACGACAGAGGATGAGATGGCTGGATGGCATCACGGACTCGATTGACATGAGTCTGAGTGAACTCCGAGAGATGGTGAACAGGGAGGCCTGGCGTGCTGCGATTCATAGGGTCACAGAGTCGGACACGACTGAGCAACTGAACTGAACTGAACTTAAACCCTCTAAATGTTTAGAAAATGACGTGATAAAAACAAATGCTTTCTAGTCTGACCAAGTTATTTTTGACTTCTCACATTTGGTACTATTTCCCATACAAGAGTATTTTAAGTACAATAATTTTTGCTGCTACAGAATTAGAACTTGGGATAAGAATATATTTTATTTTGTCATAGAAGTTCTACCAAAATATACTTTTTTCTTAACTTAAAAATACGGCTTGGAAGGCAAAATTTGAGCTGTTACAATTCATTACATGTTTTACAAACAACTGTGAAAGGAAAGAGATCAACAGAATGGACTCAATTGTTAAATATAAAAATGTTCATTTTAAAAGCTTGACCTTGTCCTTCAATAACTTCAGGGTGGGGTTCTTGCTGATTTTCTTGTTGAAGATGACCAGGAGTTCCTCTTCAGATTTGTGATGTTCATTCGTCACCGCATAATACTGAGCTAAAACCTTCACAAAGAAAAACAGTGGTCAAATAGGTATTTGTCCTGAAAATTTACCCTCTGTGTTAGTTCTCTGGCCCCCAACACAGCAGACAGTGACAAATGAAAGAACCCGGGTGCTGGTTACATGGGGGTGTCCTGCTTGCGGCAATTCGCACAGCTGCACATGTGTGACACTTGGCCGCCTGTGTCAGACACCAGTAAAAAAAAATTACAAAGAGGGAAAAAAGCATTGTCCTGGAATAATCAAAAGACAGTAACATGTCTAGAGCAGTAATTTTCAGATCTAACACCGATGCTGCTCCGGCTGAGGAGGTGTGGATGGGGGTGACTCCATTCCCACCCGCACCCTGCAGGGCTAAAAAGGAGAAGCTTGAACCTCACTGAGACATACACACACCTATGTTTACAGGGTGTGTGTACACACACACAAATTTACAGTGTTTCAGATGTAGAAAAACAGAACAAAACTATACATTTTAAAATAAAGAACTGATTCTCCCTAGCATTATATACCTGATTCATACCCTTCATACCTTTTTCTTTAGCTTTTTGATTGTTATTTCATTGTCTGGGGCCTGTTTCAGAACTGCTTTAATAGTTCCCTTCCAGTTGAATTTACCTACAATATAGAAAATAATATGTAAAATATTGTGTTTTGTGGTACTACCAAAAGGGTTAAGAAGAAACAGCTGTGTGTGAGAGATCCAGTCTCCCTATACCCCAGTCAGCATTTGGTAGTGGTAGAACGTTTGTCGAGCAAGTATTTGGTCTCAATGAAGCCTCATTTCTGCACCACCTGTTTGCTACACAGGAAATCAACAAGGCCGGAATGAACAGGGTGCCACAGTTCTGTGTAGCAGGCACCTGACCTGTCCAATCACAGTGGCCGAGAGGCACTGATTATCGCCTACAATACTCATTCTCAGAGTGAGCAGAAAAACTAACTGTCATTAAGTACCACTATCCTACAAATTCCTGTAGAAAGACATGAGTTATGTCTAATGAACTAAAGATTTACTAAGGATCTGCTAAGATCAAGGGGCTGTCTAAACACAGTAAGCAAAGCAAAGATTTTCAGTAGGCTAGGACTCATCTAGGGAACCTTTGCTTCTGGGAAGATGAAGACGAGTATGCAGAAGGTACATAGTTCTGATGAAAGAAATCAAAGATTTAAATCAACAGACACGCCATGTTCATGGCTTGGAAGACAACACAGTAAATAAACTGATCGATTCTCCCCAAGTCGATCCAATTCCTCTATCATCACAGCAAGACTTTTTATAGATATAGGCAAGATTATTATAAATCTTCTAATTTTGCAAAATAATAAAGTGAGAATAAGCCTACCCCTTTTCAGGTCTTTGGATATACCTACTCTAGTCAAGAGTGTGTGGTGGACGGACAGACACACAATGAGAGAGAACCCAGAACAGACCTACACCGATACTGGACAAAGGCCCTTCACTGAGAGAAAAGACAGCCTTTTTAAATGGTGTGGACCAACCAGACACTGATGAGCAAAGAAATAAACCTTCAACCAAGTTTCATATCTCATAAAAATTAACTCAAAATGGATCATGGACTTGAGTGTAAAATATGCAACTATAAGACCTTTAAGAAAAAACAGAAAGAAGAAGAAAAAAAAAAAAAAAAAAAAACACCTCCATGGATTTAAGGCTGGCAAAGAGTTCTTAGATGACTTCAGAAGTATCATCTCTTAAAGGAAAAACTGACAAATGAGGCTTCATCAAGACCAAAAACTTGCTCTACACATGCAGTACCACCAGCAAATGCTGACCAGGGTATAGTGAGACTGGATCTCTCACACACTGCTGGTGGGAATCCAGCATGGTACAGGTGCTCTTGAAAAACCTGTTTCTCAAAGCACCAAACTTGCAAGTAATGCGCCACACAGCCACCGCACCTGCTGAACACTTCTTCCAGAAAACACGACACAGGAAAACCTCTACATGAGTGCTTATGGCCGCTTCATTCATCAGGACCACGAACCGGAAATAACCCAGCTGTCCATCAACAGATGACAGATAACCAAGCCCTGGGACACTCACACCACAGACCACTGCTCATAATGCAGAGGAATGGACTGCTGAAATATGCAGCAACCTGGATGAATCTCCCTAGAATAAGGCTGGGTGAAAGGGGCCAGTCTCAAAAGGTTACACAGTGTGAAGTCAAAGTCGCTCAGCTGTGTCCAACTCTTTGCAATCTGATGGACTATACAGTCCATGGAATTCTCCAGGCCAGAATACTGGAATGGGTAGCCTTTCCCTTCTCCATGGGATCTTCCCAACCCAGGGATGGAACTGGGGTCTCATGCATTACAGGCAGATTCTTTACCAACTGAGCTATCAGGGAAGCCCGTTACACAGTAAATGAGGCCATTAATGTCACATTCTGAAACGACAAATTCCGAAATGGAGAGGAAAATGGAGAGGTACATGGAAGTAAGGGATAGGCTGACCTCTGGGGTAGAGGGGGGATGGGGCAAGAGGAGAGTGGGCGTGGCTGTAAGAGGGCAGTGGGAGCATTCCCTTCGGGGGACAGGAATGTTTGTCTAATGTTAGTCTCTTGACTGTTCAAGGTCAACACCCAGGGAAGTTTTGTCCTATGGTTGTGGGAGGTCTCAGCCTCAGAGGAAACTGGGTAAGGCCACAGAAGGATCCCTGAAGTCTAATTATTTCTTAAAAATGCACGTGAATCTACAATTATCTCAGAACTAAAAAGAAAAACAAAACTTCACATGTACAAAGTTATAAGCTAAGAAATCTAACTACACTTGGGCAGTTGCTGAGCTTCCGTGCATAAAGTCTCCAACCCCATCTGGGCCCTCGGCCCTGTTCTTAGTGGCAGGCCTAGGGAGTGTTCCCGGTCTGAGTAGTGGGAACAGCTCTGCGGAGAAGACAGCATTTAACAGGAGCCCTGGACTTCCCAGGTGGCTCAGCTGGTAGAGAATCTGCCTACGATGTGGGAGACCTGGGTTCGATCCCTGAGTAAGATCCCCTGGAGAAGAGAAAGGCTACCCACTCCAGTATTCTTGGGTTTCACTTGTGGCTCGGCTGATAAAGAATTCGCCTGCAATGTGGGAGACCTGGGTTCGATCCCTGGGTTGGGGAGATCCCCCGTAGAAGGGAAAGGCTACCCACTCCAGTATTCTGGCCTGGAGAGAATTCCATGGACTGTATAGTCCGTGGGGGTAGCAAAGAGTTGGACAAGACTGAGCGACTTATACTTTCACTTTGGAGCCTGACAAGTACACATTCTGGCTGAAAGAGATGGTGGCCGTGGGAATCCAAGCAAAGGGACACCAGGGACAGACCCAGAGACAGGAAGAGGAGTCAAGCCTGTTCCTGTACCGTGAACCTCAGGGTACATCTATGGGAGTGATAAGAGGCAGGGACAAGAGGCAGGGACAAGAAGGGGCTTACTTTAAGCTCCAAAGACAATACACGTCTCCAATCTGGACGGCTCTACATTCTATCCTTAAGGCTGCAGAGACCCTTGTGAGACTGACTGACAGAGTGCTCACTATCACTCTGAAGTCACACCTTGGAGTATGGGTTTTGTCCCAGACTCTTTCCCGTGCATCCAGAGGGCACGACCCACCTGACGGGCCCAACCCTCCCCCTTCTCCCCCAACCTAGAGAGGGCAGAGCTGCAAAGCTCGGCAGCCGTACCTTTAGCAGGAGCCTCCTGGTTTTCCGGTTCTCCATCCTCGGAATTTTCTGGGAGCTTAATCTTTTTCTTCTTAGAATCTGCTTCAACTAAGTCATTAGGAAGATTAAAAAAGAAAAAACCAGATTTCACATTTATAACAGCACCTACTATTTAATGAGAGGCTTACAGGGCCAAGGCCCTAAAAACAAAACACCCGTCGCCTTGCTCACGCCCCCCAGGCACCCCAGCCCCGAGGTGTCTCCTCCAAGGCAGACGGCAAGATGGGCAGTTGAGAGGTGGTGTCGCCTGCCCCAGACTAAGCCCAGGCTGGCCTGCTCCCAAACCTTATGCTCTTTCCCGCGAGTGGTTTCAAACGGCAAGGTCTGACACATTTTTATCCATCCCCAACTCACAGCTCAAACATTCTTTAACAAACCCTTGGAGCATAATTGAGCCACAAACCTTCCGAGTGCTTGCGCTTTCTTTTCCCTGGACCGGCGTCTGCCTGCTGCCCCACCTCGGTGCCTCCGTGCACCGCCCCATCCTGGGTGCGCTCGGCCTTGCTCTTCTTCCTCCGGCTCTTTGTTCCCGAGGAGCCGTCGGCCGCCTCCTGCTCGGCCTCCTGTGCCGCTTTGCGCTTTTTAGGCTTCTGACTCTTTGCGTTCTCCTGGTGGTTTTCTAGTCTTAGTTCTTTCTTTTCTTTTTTCCTATTCTTCTGCCGTTCTGCCTTCCTCTCTCTCTTATTCTTCTTGGCCTCTGCTGGCTCTTCCGTGCTGCTGTTTGCTTTGGAGGGCGGGACCTCGGTGTTGTTCTCGGCACACGGCTTGGTCACCGGCTCTGGTGGCTGCTGATCTGGCCCCTTACCGACGGGTTCCTTATTATTAAGCAAAATCAAGACACACATAAATACTCATTCCAGACACATATCATTGTGTGTATCTACTG
Source organism: Neotragus pygmaeus (assembly GCA_006410875.1). Classification (NCBI taxonomy): domain Eukaryota; kingdom Metazoa; phylum Chordata; class Mammalia; order Artiodactyla; family Bovidae; genus Neotragus; species Neotragus pygmaeus. Next base: position 15,900 of record SJYV01015831.1, on the reverse strand, counting down.
AATAAATTCCTCCAAGAAAACTGTTATTACTTACCATTTTATAACTCTGACCATCACCCCAGCCCCATAGCTCACATGTAGCAGTTAATATACAAAATGAGAAAAACTACCCCCAGCCCACATTCCTCTCTGCCTTTAACAGATATTTTCATTCCACTGGAAAAATGAAGGATCTGTATGTCACGGAAAAGTCAGACCTTTAATTCTGGCTCACTAGCCACCTGTTAGGTAGAAGACAGGCATGTAGGTGTGGCAGAAGCCACCAGATTTATGCACCTGCAGGCCTGGGTTCAAGTTCCAGCTGTTTACTAGCCAGGTGACTCAGAGCAAGTATTTATCTGCTCCAAACCTATTTCCTCATCTATTAAAAAAACCCTACCTAACACAGTTTGAAAGAAAGTGAAAGTGAAGTCACTCAGTCGTGTCTGACTCTGTGACCCTGTGGACTGTAGCCTACCAGGCTTCTCCGTCCATGGGATTTTCCAGGCAAGAATACTGGAGTGGGTTACCATTTCCTTCTCTAGGGGCTCTTCCTGACCCAGGGATCAAACCCAGGTCTCCCGCATTGGAGGCAGACACTTTAACCTCTGAGCCACCAGGGAAGTTTATGTATGCATAAAATGAGAAAAGCTAAGCTTGAAAAAGCAGCTGGATGTACAGGAAGAGTTCTGTAAACTCCTGAGTACTAGACAGAGGTCCCCTTATCACCACCACTGTTCAGATGGATGGCTACCCAGAGAGGAATGTCAGGGAGGGACACCTGGGTGGAATGTCAAGAATGGTAAATAAGAAACCATGGAAACACGTGCTGGAATAAGACAAACTTCCTATATACTGCACCACCTGACTCAAGCTGAGTGACTTCAGTACAGCCAGCCCCACTGACTGCTGCACTCTGGCTATAAATATGCTGCGGCCTCCATGCCTGTCCCTTCCCAAGAGAGGACGTGGAGCGATGCACTGAGCTGCTCCAGGAGCCCTGATGCGTCTGCAGGGGCGGAGCTGCTGCAGGTGTCCTGCAAACCCCGGGACTCGTGGTCAAGCTCCATCTCTGATACGCAGCTGGCCAGGTGACAGTCCTCTCAGAGGCGAGGTCGCGAGGGGACCAAATGCAGGAGGACTGGCTTTCACTCCTCTACAAGCACTCTGCTGAGTTCACGAAGCCTGTAAGACCCAGTCACAGGCTCAAAGAGTAGTATTTAGGGTACTGAGACTAAACTAAACAACTGGAGTTTTTTCAGTAAGAATTCAGAGATCAAATCATCCAGGCACACACGGGGGAGGCAGGTGATGAGTTCAGAAAGGACTCAGGAGGAAGAGGGACCAGGACACCTCGCCCTGTCCTACAAGTTCTGTCCCACGGTACAGTGTGTTGTGATGTTGTGAGCATCAACCCACCAGGGTCTGAGCACCGCAGCCCCAGGCTGGCCCCCCTTCAGCCCAGTCTCCAGCTGCTGCCCCACCTCCACTTCCTAACCAAGTCCGCCCCCTGCATGCCCCCCAGCTTCTGGGAGAGAGGGGAGACAGGAGGGAAGGAAGGAAGGAGGGAGGGAGACACACACTCACCCACCCAGCAGGCCCTCAATCAATGAGTGAACAAACTCACTCCCCGTCAGCTTCCTACTCAGTTCCAGACTCTCCTCCAACGTGGTCTCCTCGGACACGATTTCACTGCCTCTGTCCCAACAGCGAGACTCTCCCCTCCTTCACTCTCTGCCCTGTCCTCTGCCTCCCATTTCTTCCTGGCCTGTGTCACCACCCGACATCACAGCATCAGCTCTTAGAGCAGCTGTCGGTCTCTCCTGCCAGAACACAGCTCTGGAGGGAGGGACCCAGGTCCAAGGAAGGCTGGGTCCACAGTGACCAGGAGCGCTGTGCACTGGGGCAGTGAGCGTTTCACCTGACAAGGATACATAGCCTCCGGCCCAGCACCCCCAGGGCCTTGGCACCATCTCCACCTCCAACTCCAGGCACATGCCGGGACGTTCACTGCCCCAAAGCAACAACAAGCTGCACTTTGCAAAGCTCAGAGTTTACCACGAGCTGCTTACTGGTTATCTTATTTATTTCTTATATATTCACAGCTTCAAAAATGAAACTAGAAAACTCTATTTCCTGGACTCTGGAGTTAAGCTAAATAACCACAAACTTTTATGACTGTTAGTTAAAATAATGGAAGTGAAAATGGAAGTCACTCGGTTGTGTCTGACTCTTTGCAACCCCATGGACTGTACAGTCAGTCCGTGGAATTCTCCAGGCCAGAATACTGGAGTGGGGAGCCTTTCCCTTCTCCAGGGGATCTTCCCAACCCAGGGATCGAACCCAGGTCTCCCGCATTGCAGACGGATTCTTTACCAGCTGAGCCCCAAGGGAAGCTCCAAATAATGGAAATAACCTTTAAAAATAAGTGCCACATAAGTGCCAATTGAATGATTGGTTATAAGGTTTCAAGGGCCAATTCGTGTGTTTAGAGACAAATGCTAGATGTATGCCCAGAGAAAGTTTCATTTTTTAACCCCAGTTTGTGGTCAAAACTATTCTCTCTGCATAAAGCATATCAACTGCTGACAACTGTGAGGAGAACAAAAGACCAGGTGGACCCCACTGTTGTTTTGAGACACTAATGATGTCTTCAGATGGGTTATAAGCTCCAAGTAGGGCCAAAGTGCAACCGAGTTAATGAGAAAAAGTGTTGAACAACGGAAGCAAGGACATGCCTACAAGATGTCACACTACAAATTTCTGCAGGTGTATTCCACGTCTGGGGCCTCTCGGATCAAAGCATCTTCTCGGAAGGTGGTCTACTGATGTGCTCCAGGCAATTCCTCTGGCCACCGGAAAGAAGGAGACCAGCACCGACCACGCGCCCACGCCCTGCTGGGCACGAGCGGGGAGGCCTGGACTCCCTCATCTGCTTTAATACTAGGACACGTCCCCTCACCCCTCACCTGCCAGAATACCTGGTCACCCTCTCTTGCCCTCACCCTGTTTATTTTTCCTTCCTGCCACTATCACCCTCCTGAGATGTTTTTCTGTTTTTTGTTCAGGGCCTGACACGTATTGGGCACAGTAAGTACTGAGTCTGTTGTGCTGTTGCTTAGTCGCTAAGTCACGTCCAACTCTTTCGTGACCCAATGGACTGTGTAGCCTACCAGGCTCCTCTGTCCATGGGATTTCCCAGGCAATGATACTGGAGTGGATCACTATGCCCTCCTCCAGGGGATCTTTCCAACCCAGGGATCAAACCCAGGTCTCCCACACTGCAGGTAGATTCCTTCCACTGAGCCATCTGGGAAGCCCCTACTTAGTCTAACAATCCACCTCTATTTAAGACAAGGAAACGAAGGCTCAGAGAGGTTAAATAAAATGCCCGAGAGCAAACGCCTGGCGAACAGCAAAGCAGGGATTCAAATTGGGTCTGTCAGAAACCCAAAGCGCCTGTTTTTCTCCAATCATCCCACTACTGGGTGTCTAAGCCGATCAAGTCTCGTCAGCTGGTACTGTTATCAAACATTAGGAGTGTTTGATATTGTTATCAAATGTCAGGATCAAACACCTTTCTCTGCACAATAAGGAAATCTTCTCTGCAGTGTACTCAGTGTATTCCTTCCCACTAATGAAGGCACAAAGAGGCTCTCTGAAAAAGAAGGCTGCCTTGACCTTCAAAAGTAAGACATTCCCGTTTCATTTTTACTAACCACTTTTGCCACACTGCAAGTCTAGAGTGAGATTGGACTTACATTGCTCGAAGCTTCGGAAAAGATATTCCACACCTGCTCCAGGATAGATTCATTATGAACTTTTAAACTGTTCTTCATCCAATTCTGAATGGGTGAAAAAGAAAAAAGAAAAAAACCCCACTTATCCCATATGCTGACAGGTACACATAAGCTGTCACTGAAGTGCCCATATCCCCCCCATTCAGGGAAGTCCAGTCAAATACATACCTGAAATTTTGCCCTTTTCCTGGGAATGTTGTCAAAACCACTAATTTGCTCTAACAGTTCCCTCACTTTGGGGCTGACATTGGGTCTTTTGATTAATTCATGAATTTTCTACAGAAAGGGAAGATAAAAGCAATAATTAACAATCGACAGATGAGTTTCACGAAAGCCAGACTACTGGGTTCACACCTTGAGTCCAGATTCTGGGTTAATGTCTATGTTTACAGATTCAACAGAGTGCTCAAAGTCTAGGGCAATTAATTGTTGCTGTTCAGTTGCTAAGTCATGTCTGACTTTTTGTGACCCCATGGACTGCAGCCCGCCAGGCTTTCCTCTCCTTTACTATCTCCCCGAGACTAAGGCAAGAAATAAAAAGCATGCACACTGGAAAGAAAGAAGTAAAATGATCTCTGTTCCCAGACAACATGGTCTTACATGTCAAAAACCCAAAAGATTTCACAGAAAGAATCTTGAGGACTAATTAACTCAGCAGTTGCAGTATACAAAAATCAACACTCAAAAATCAAGCTGCATTTCCCTACACTAACAAAGAACAAACTGGAGAGGAAATTAATAAACAATTCCACCTACAATACTATCAAAAAGAATAAAATACTTAGGGATAAACTTAACCAACCGATGAGGTAAAATACATATATACTGAAAACTAAAAAATACTGCTGAGAGAAATTAAGATACAAGGAAACGGAAAGACATCCCATGTCCAAGAACTGAAGACAACATTAAGATGCCAATACTGCTTAGAGAGAGCTACAGGTTCAGATGTAACCTCTATCAAAAGATGAAACAGTTCTGGAGATGGATGATGGTGATGGCCGTACAACACTGTGAATATACTTGGTTGCATAAGATACATTTATTTTTGGCTTTCCAGGCTTCCCAAGAAAGCAGGTGACATATGAAACTCCTTCATGAATTAGGAAGACCTTACCTGAATCCAAGCCTGCTGTTTAACATCGCCTTTGTGGGTTTTACCTTCATACCCTTTGCCACCATACTTCTGATCTTCACTTATGCATTTCACATGGTTTTTATAATCATCGCCCCTTAAAGTGAGAAAGTTTCACCGTTAGAATGATCCCCAAATTGGAGTCTCGGTGCAAAGCTAGCATGCAGTGCACACTTACCTTCCCATCTGTGCTCTGCACGGCCACCCCACCCCTTTCACTTACTACGCTGATAACCTCCTGGTCACATCACATTTTCCTTCCTCCCAACTGTTCAAATCCCACCACCAAACCACCACCCATTTTTATATACTGCTGCTAAGTCGCTTCAGTCGTGTCCGACTCTGAGCGACCCCATAGACGGCAGCCCATTGGGCTCCGTCATTCCTGGGATTCTCCAGGCAAGAACACTGGAGTGGGTTGCCATTTCCTTCTCCAATGCATGAAAGTGAAAAGTGAAAGTGAAGTCCTCAGTCGTGTCTGACTCAGCGACCCCATGGACTGCAGCCTACCAGGCTCCTCCATCCATGGGAATTTCCAGGCAAGAGTACTGGAGTGGGATGCCATCGCCTTCTCCGATTTTTATATACAAGTGTCTTAAAATCATATTGATAGGCAGTATTTTTTTTTTAAGTCATAAGCAAATAGTCATAAATAAAAAAGAATTCTTTGTAACAGGGGGGCTTTATCTTAAGTTACAAAGCCTGTAGGGTTTCCTGATAATATATAGCAAACAATCAATAATCAGCTATAGATTAAGTTAAAAGGTGGTATAAAATGGTAGTATCAGGTCATGAGAAAGCTCTGGATCTTGGGAGTCTCGGAAAAAAAGGACACTCGATTCTGTCTTATACGATCCTTTGAAGCTCTACAGGGTCCTCGGGAAAACACTGGGAAGAGGTCAGGCAAAGTCCCTTAAGGAGTAACAGCCCAATTTTCACCTGTTTCTGTATATCCTTCCTCCTAGGATTAGGTATGAACAAAGACTTTATCAGTCTCCCAACTCTTTTTTTTAAATCACTGCTTTAGAATGGAATTAAAAGGGACTGTTTGCAAATATCCCTCAAATGCTACACAGGCCAGTAGGGCCCATGTACCAAAAGCTGAACCCTCTGAAGCTGAAGGCAATCAGTGCAAGAATGAGATTAGCCAACTGCAGACGACCCTCCCTGAGAAACACTGGATGGGCAGGACCCACCCTGCCCCTCCCCTCAGTCCTCACCTCTCCAGAGACCCTTTCACTGGAAGCCCCTGCCACACTCGGGGCCAGGAGCTTCACTCCCTCCATCACCTCTGATTTTCTGGGGGAGGACCGGGTCTCTTCTTCCAGGTATCTCCACTGTGAATGAATAACTTCATTTTCTGGTCTGTAAATCCATAGCTTCCCTGTGATCAGCACACCACACCCAGAAACCCTGCTCTGCACGGTCACCTCCCCGGCTCCGGTAACAGTGCCAAAGACAGGTCAGCAAGTGCCATGGACTCATCAGATTATGACCAAACCCGCAACTCCCTTCTTTCTGAGTCTTCTCTTTGCATCACCTTTAAAGAGCAAATGGTCCTGGCAGGCACTACATTTTTTTCTTAATTTTCTTTCCTCAAATTTGCCTCTTGTTCTTTTTTTTTTTTTTTAATGCTTTGTGGAACCAATGATCCCATCACTAGTCTGGACATTTAGTACAGATCCACATGGACTTACCAGAAGTCTTTGCCGCAGTCGATGCAGGAAAGACATTCGCAGTTTCGGCAAACAGCCACGTGCTTTTCCACTTGTACCTTCTTCACTGATTCACCACATGCATTGCATGTAAAAAATACCATTTTTAGCTAAATGATTATAATATTTTTTTTTACCCAAGATGGGTTTTAAGCCCTGTCCTAAAAAAAAATTAAAAAGGAAAAAAGATAATTATCATTGAAATGTGGAACTTCTTTTCCAAATATATGACTCAGACAGCTCTTCACATGAAAATGACACAACAGAATCAAAGCTGATTCATAACTTACATTAACCTTTACCACCACCTAAGTAAAACTGTATTCAACAATATTAACACAGCTAAAACTGGTTGAGTGTGTGCTCACCACGCACTGGGCTTTATTCTGAAAGCTTTACATGTATGGACTTCATTAACCCTCACAACAACTCTATGAGGGAAGGACTATCGTCGTTCACAATTTACACTTGGTATTGGGACTCAGACTAAGGAAACTGTCCAAAGTCGCACAGTAGCAGAACCAGGATTTAAACTTGGCAGGCTGGCTCTAGAGATGAAGTTTGTGGACATCATGTGCAATATCCTACTTTTTCCAATAACTTTAAGTGCACACATGCAGTCTCTCTCTACTGCCTCTAGGTGAGACCTTAAAAGTACTTCGAGTCCCCAAATACGATAAGAAAACAGCCAAAGGGGAATCACAGAAAGTTTAGAGAGTGGAGAAGAGGCCTAAAAATCATTCCTATTAGCACAAACAGCACTCATACGGGCATAACCATGAATCCACAGGTGTTAAAGATGCAGATGTGTCCCTCAGTTTCAGTGGACGGGGGCAGGTGTGGCCCCCTGTTGGATCAATCAGAAACCACAGAACCCTCAGGTGTCCCGATGCTGGGTGTGCAACTACTGGAGTGGGCTCCCAAACCCAGGCGCCTGGAGCACTGCCTCATGATTCACTGGGTCTGCACCTACACATAACTACCGTTTAAAAAGTTCACGGAGGTGCTACTGCCTTCAACAAAACACAAATTCATTTAAAAGTGTGCCAGAAATCACTGTAACTTTCCAAGATTCAGTTCAGTTGCTCAGTCGTGTCCAACTTTTTGCAACCCCACGGACTGCAGCACACCAGGCTTCCCTGTCCATAACCAACTCCTGGAGCTTGCTCAAACTCATGTCCATCGAGTAGGTGATACCATCCAACCATCTCATTCTCTCACCCTCTTCTGCTCCCGTCTTCAATCTTTCTCAGCATCAAGGTCTTTTTCTATAAGTCAGTTCTTCGCATCAGGTGGCCAGACAATTGGAGCTTCAGCATCAATCCTTCCAATAAATATTAAGGACTGATTTCCTTTAGGATTGACTGGTTTGATCTTCCTGCAGTCCAAGAGACTCTCAAGAGTCTTCTTCAACACCACAATTCAAAAGCATCAGTTCTTCAGCACTCAGCTTTCTTTACAGTCCAACTCTCACATCCATACATGATGACTGGAAAAACTATAGCTTTGACTAGAAGGACCTTTCTTGGCAAAGTAATGTCTCTGCTTTTGAATATGCTATCTAGGTTAGTCATAGCTTTTCTTTCAAAGAGCAAGCATCTTTTAATTTCATGGCTGCAGTCACCATCAGCAGAGATTTGGGAGCCAAGAAAAAAGTCTGTCACTGTTTCCACTATTTCCACTGTTTTCCATCTATTTGGCATGAAGTGATGGGATTCAGTGCCATGATCTTAGTTTTTTGAATGTTGAGCTTTAAGCCAGCCTTTTCACTTTCCTCTTTCACCTCCATCAAGAGGCTCTTCAGTTCCTATTCACTTTCTGCCATAAGAGTAGTGTCAGCTGCATATCTGAGGTTATTGATATTTATCCCAGCAATTTTGATTCCAGCTTATGCTTCATCCAGCCCACCATTTTGCATGATGTACTCTGCATATAAGTTAAATAAGCAGGGTGACAATATACAGCCTCGACATACTACCTTCCCAATTTAGAACCAGTCCATTGTTTCATGTCTGGTTCTAACTGTTGCTTCTTGACCTGGATATAGATTTCTCAGGAGGCAGGTAAGGTGGTCTGGTATTCCCATCTCTAAGAATTTTCCAGTTTGATGTGATCCACACAGTTAAAGACTTTCGCATAGTCAATAAGGCAGAAGTAGATGTTTTTCTGGGACACTCTTGCTTTTTCAATGATCCAAAGGATGTGGGCAATTTGATCTCTGTTTCCTCTGCCTTTTCTAAATCCAGCTGGAACATTTGGAAGTTCTCAGTTCACATACTGTCGAAGATGTGTTTGGAGAATTTTGAGCATTACTTTACTAGCGTGTGTGATGAGTAGAATTGTGTAGCAGTTTGAATATTCTTTGGCATTGCCTTTCTTTGGGACTGGAATGAAAACTGACTTTTTCCAGTCCTATAGCCATGGCTGAGTTTTCCAAATTTGCTGGCAATTGAGTGCAGCACTTTCACAGCATCATCTTTTAGCATTTGAAATAGCTCAGCTGGAATTCCATCACCTCCATTAGCTTTGTTCTTAGTGATGCTTCCTAAGGCCCACTTGACTTCGAACTCCAGGATATCTGGTTCTAGGTGAGTAATCACACCTTTGTGGCTATCTGGGTAATTAAGATCTTGATTTTTTTAATCACTAGATTGTCATTTTACATTATAAATGAGTTTCACAGCAAAAATATTGAGAACAAATGTTTAACCCAGCATGTTCTTTCTCATCATGAAGGTAAGGGTCAAGTACACTGATACAGTTTTTTCAGGATAAGACTTCATCTGAGACTTCTCTGGCACAAATGAGAGACTACTCTTGGTTCATGGAAAATTCTCACGCACGAGATCACCATCTCTCCTGTACTCCCACCTTCTGAGTCACTGCTAGAGAGGACAAACCTAAGAAAGAAGCAGGGCTATTCCCATCCATTCTGCCTCAAATGAAAACGTACATCCTAGTTGCAACTCCAGGGTTTGCAGAGGCTCAGCTGGTCTCTCTTAGAGGTCTCTTGCCTTGCAGTTTGCTTAATGTGCTTATAAAATGTGGGCCCCTGACCCAGAGACCCCCTTCTTCAGCTCTCCATCAGGGTTACATGGGGTCAGTTACAGCTGAACAGCAAATCCAAAGGAAAGAAAGCCTGACTGTTCTGGGATGTGCACCAACCAAGAGCATCTTCTCACCTGGTTACGGTGAAAGACATATGAAACAGTCACAGGTCCAGGGGAGCTGGTCTCACGTGGACTGTGACCCACTCCCCCAAAGCCAGCATTCTGCTCTCAGCAGAAGGATGACCAGGTTGCTGCCAGGCAACAAAAGCAGCCGGGCTTCCCTGGTGGCTCAGTGGTAGAGAATCCGCCTGCAAAGCAGCTTCGGCCCTGAAGAAGGAAATGGCTAACCCACTCCAGTATTCTTACCTGGAGAATTCCATGGACAGAATAGCCTGTAGGGGTACAGTTCATGGAGTTGCAAAAGAATTGGCAGACTACTGAATGCACATGCATACAAGGGCACTTTGGTCCCAAAACGAGAGTAAACCATAGTCAGCGAGAGATACACACAGCTGGAAGCAGCTGGGACAAACTCAATTACCTGTCGACAATGTTGAAAGTACTTTCACAATGAGATTTGACCACGAAAAGAATAACCCCCGCGAACTGCAGCTATAGCCTACAGCTTTCCAACCTTCATTTTTGAGGTCTATTCTGTATCTCGTTTGAGGCAGAGAGGGGAGGGGAGGAAGGCTTCGCCAAGCTTTGAGATCCAGTTGAGAGATGCAGCCTGCCATGGAAGGTCAGGAATTAAAGGCCTGAGAAGGACGGCTGGAGACAAAATTTCTCTACTGAATGAAGCTAGTCATGTTGACAAAAAAAGGTGCTCAGCGTATCTGTGCAAAACATGTCTTCTCTCTAGTAATTAGACACACACAGCGTAAACATTAATTCAGGAGAGAATTAGATTTTGGTCACATGTAGATTGTAAAGATACCTCTCCAATCATTTTGATTTGGTCTTTTGTGGCATATGTTCACATTCAGAAATCTGTTGGGATTTTTTTCAAAGATAGAATGGGCAGCTTGCACAGTAAGCTGGAACTCATTCTCCCAGGGCCTTCCTCTGGAGTTTTAGAGCCATAGCTGCATACTGAACCTTGATCTGCACCGGGCAGTGTGGCCGCCTGCTTGCTAAGGAGATAAGCACTGTAAGGAGAGAAGCTCTTCACCCAGCCCTCCAGAGAAGTATCTTTCTTTTGTGCGTAAACACTGGTATCTGTGCCTGTGGTGGGAGGAAGGGGCTACAAACAACCGCAAGATGGAAACCAAACTGCACAGCAGACTCCAGCGTGGCAAATCCTAGTGCAGGTTCGACAGTTTCACAAGTGGACCTGCTACAAACTTACAAAAAGACACCCCTGTGAAACTGCAGCCCCTCCACATGAAAATAGCAAGCACCTCCTACACACATAAGACAACTCATTCAAACTTCACAGGACTCAATACATGTGAAAGAAATTTAAACAGTCACATTTTCAAATGATGTTTTGGTAAATTTGTAACATTTGAACTTCACAAGTTAAAAAAGCTAAAACCATGTTGTTGTATTAAGACTTTCATGACACCTATATACCAGGCTAAGTGCCCTGTTAAGTCATGACTGTTCATTTAAAAATATTACCACCCTAAGTCTTTTATTCTTAAGCTAGGCCACACTGGACAAGGAGACCACCCACGTCACAGCAGAGGATGATGGGTAGTGCTGAGCTGAACAGCAGTGCTGGGCTGATGGGTAGCAGACAGCATCCCTAGGAGCTGGGAACCTGTGAAGCAATTCAGGCACCTCCGTCTCCTCTTATCAAGCTGGTGGCCACCTTCCGTTGACCTGGTCCTGGACTCAGGGCCAGAGGATCTGAGCTGGAGTCTGCATCTGCCAATTAAAAACTAAATGACCTGGATACCTAAGCTTCTCAGAATCTGTTTTTCTATAAAATGGGTCTAATACCATACAGTATTGTGTGGAAAATTAAAGATACCAGATTTGAAAGATAAATCCTTACTCAATGGTAGGATTTCTTGTGGTCTGCTGCTGCTGCTGCTAAGTCGTTTCAGTCGTGTCCGACTCTGTGCGACCCCATAGACGGCAGCCCACCAGGCTCCCCCATCCCTGGGATTCTCCAGGCAAGAACACTGGAGTGGGTTGCCATTTCCTCCTCCAATGCATGAAAGTGAAAAGTGAAAGTGAAGTCCTCAGTCGTGTCTGACTCTTAGTGACCCCATGGACTGCAGCCCACCAGGCTCTTCTGTCCCTGGGATTTTCCAGGCAAGAGTACTGGAGTGGGGTGCCATTGCCTTCTCCGTCTTGTGGTCTATTACTTGCAAATCAATGATATTGCTCCCAGTCCCCTCCAAACACTACTTCTTTAATATGACCCTCAATCTACCCATCTGTCTTCATAAACTCACCCCAGTCTCTGCTGGCTTCCCATCCCCTGGGTGCCTACACTACCACCCTGTTCCCTGATAACATGAACTCAAATTGGTTCTGGGATTGTGAAGTGAACGTGTAAGTCGCTCAGTTGTGTCTGGACTCTGCGATCCCATGGGCAGTAGCCTGCCAAGCTCCTCTGTCTGTGGAGTTCTCCAGGCCAGAATACTGGAGGGAGTTGCCATTCCCTTCTCCAGGGGATCTTCCTGACCCAGGGATCCAACCCGGGTCTTCTGCATTTCAGGCAGATTCTTTCCCATCTGAGTCACCAGGGAAGCTTGTATTTGGAGTGATTTTTAACGTTCCTCTTTACACATTTTTGTATTGTCTTACTGTTCTTAAAAACAATTTCTTCACAAACATACACACACAGACCTAAACCCCACTGACACTATCACCACCAAAACTGCCCACCTTAAGGGCCAAGCTGTCAACGGCCTCCAGGGAGCCCTGAGACCTGAAGCAAGTCATTGTCCTCTAGGGACTTAAGTTCTCCAGGCTGTGAAACAACGCATCAGGCCAACTAGGCTAGCCCCGAGCTCCTCCCCAGAGGAAAACTCCAAGAAACCAGGGGCACGGGGAAAGGGACACACTTTACACTGTACACCGTCAGGCCGAAGCTCCTGACTGCAGGGTATATAGTTAAGGCAGGATCTCTCCCTTGCTCTGCAGACTCTCAAGGCAGGCACATCCATCTCCACTTGACAGATGAGCCAAGGCCCACAGAAGCTGAGCGGTGTCTCTCGAACCCCAAGTTCCAGTCTCACACCCTCCCCACATACTACATCAACAGCAGTGGTTTAAACAGCACCTGTTCACTGGTGTAATAACTACCTGTGGAAACCAACACGTCAGGCACTACTTTAGGCTCTGGGGGGACCGGGGGTGCTGTGTGAATAAGTCCCAGGTAGACACTCGGCAAGGACGGTAGGCTTGCAAGCATCAAACCCCACCTCATGCCTCGAACTTCTCCACAAAGGCAGGGGTTGCAGAAAATCCGGACATTGACAGATCATCTTCTATGTGCCAATCCCTGGCTCCTGTAATACTCACAAGAATCCTTTGCGTTCGGTAGGTTCTATTATTAGTCCCTTCTGACAGACTGGGCACAAAGGGGTTCAGTAACTGTCAGCAAGCTACACGTGCAGTTGGTGGCAAACTTGGATTCACAACGCAGCTACTCCCGGCCCTAAAGACTCGCGCTCTCAACCACTATGCCCTAAGGGCCTCCTCCTTGGAGACCGAGCTCCCCAAGACTCAAAGAAGGCAAGCGCCTCATCCTCAACATGCAACAAGCCTGCAGTCCGGTGGGGGAACCAACCAACCATCCCGGCTGGAACCCCCTCTGCGGGTTCCCGGCACCGACTTTTCCATTTTAAAATCCGGAGGAACTGGTCATTCTAACTCCAGGACTCCTCCCATTTCCCCCAGAGCACGAATGAAATTTGAATGCATTTCTTTCTTCCATGCGTTTAAGCCAAAGGAAAGACTCTCTAACGGTGGAAATGCAGGCAACGCCACAGTGCGTCCACCCTACCCCATTCCACCTCCCGCCCTCAGGCTCCAGCCTCCAAGGTCGGACCTCTGAGCCACCGCCCCTCACCTCTCAGCCAGCGCCCGCCAACGGTTTCAACCCGCCCGGAGAGGAGCACGTGGAATCGCGGCTTCCCGCAAGGCTCAATAACCTGCACCTCCCGCCAGGGTTCCCGCGCGCAGAATTCGCTCCGGAGGCGCCCCGCGACCACACCTCCTGGCGGAAGTGAGGCAACCGGAAGTCAGAGGGCGGGTGCCGCCGGCCCAGTGCTGTGGGAGGGGCGGTGTTGTCGCGATGGTTCCGCTGCCGGCTGAGCCCGGCCAGGAGCGCTGAGGGCGGCGGTGGCGGCTGCAGGGGAAGAAGAGGCGACGGGGCGGGGAGCGGTCTTTGAGGGTAAGGTGGGGACTGCCGGACCGGTAGGCCGGCCTCGCGAGAGCGTGCGGGCCTAAGGGCGATGGAAACGGCCCGGAACCCGGGCTGGGCCCCGAAGGGCCGGGCCGGGCCGGGCAGGGCAGGGCAGGGACCGGCCGCCGCCCCGCGCCCCCTCTGGCGCCGGGAGGGGCCGTGGAGCTGCTGCTGGGTCGGGCGTGTCTGCCCGCGGCCGTGAGGTGCTTCTGCTAGGAGACGCGACGACCAGGCCGGGCTCTGGAGCGTGTCCTTCACGGCGTGTGCAGCACCTTCGGCCTGGACGCCGCACCCGCTTTCCCCTCCCGGCCGCCCGGGGCGCCGCCCGCGGGAAGCCGCGGGCCCGCTCTCCTCGCCCCGGCTCCGTCCAGCGCCGTGTCAAGTTGAGTTAGCGCTGAAGACCCCAGAGCTCCTATAGCCCAGCCCAGTCCCATGGCCGAGCGACCTCTCCGTGCCTCGGATCCGCGTCTGTAAACGCGTGTTACACTGCCGTGCTTAACTCGCTAAGATTATTGTGGGATTTCCTGCAAAGCACTCGAGTGCTTATCTGCTCTTCTCAACCCTTAAGGGGCTTCCCTGGTAGCTCAGTTGGTCGAGAATCCGCCTGCAATGCAGGAGACCCGGGTTCAATTCCCTGGGATCGGGAAGATCCGCTGGAGCAAGGGATAGGCTACCGCACTCCAGTATTCTCGGGCTTCCCTGGTGACTCAGCTGGTGAAGAAGCCGCCTGCAAAGGGTAGACCTGGGTTCGATCCCTGGGTTGGGAAGATCCCCTGGAGAAGGGAAAGGCTGTCCACTCCAGTATTCTGGCCTGGGAAATTCCATGAACTCTACAATCCATGGGGTCGCGAAGAGTCAGACGCGACTGAGCAACTTTCACTTTCACTTCGGGGCTTCCCTGGTGGCTCAGATAGTAAGAGTCTGCCCGCAGTGCTAAGGAGTTTGCCAGAAATGTGGGAGCCCCGACTTCAGCTTCTATAGCTCAGTTGGTAAAGAATCCCCCTGCAGTGCGGGAGACCCCCGTTGGGTTCCTAGGTGGGGAAGGTCCGCTGGAGAAGAGAAAGGCTACCCATTCTGGTATTCTTGGGCTTCTGGTGGCTCAGCTGGTAAGAGTCCACCCGCAATGCGGGCGACCTAGGTTCAATCCCTGGGTCGGGAAGATCCTCTGGAGAATGGATAGGCTGCCCACTCCAGTATTCTGGTCTGGAGAGAATTCCATGGACTGTATAGTTCATGGGGTCGCAAAGAGTCGGACTCAAATGAGCAACTCTCACTTCAACCCTTAAGACAGGACCCGCACATAGCAGTGGTGGTCGCTGTGGGGCTTCGGTGAGCACATGAAGGTTGAACCTGGTGTGAACAGAGAGCTGTGAGAAGCTAAATTAGGAGCAGGGTGCAGGTGTGGGGGTAATAAGGAGGGTTTCCCTATGGAGGTGAGCAGTGTCAGGAATGGAATAGAGGGTGTGTGCAAGGGCTCCGGTAGCAAAATACCATAGCCTGGAGAGCCCAAACAACAGGCACATATTTTCCTCACAGTCCTGGGAGCTGGAAGTCCAAGATCAAGGTGTCAGCAGGTTTGTTTGCTCCGGAGGCTGCTCTTCTTGGCTCCCAGCCGCACATCTTCTGGCCATGCCTTCTGGTGATCTTGCCTCTGTGCACAGCATCCCTGGTGTCTATGTCCAGCTTTCCTGTTCTTCTATAAGAACGGCAGTCAGATTGGATTAGGATCTACCCTAACTTTCCCATTTTAACTTAATTACCTCCTAAGGCCCAATCTCCAAATACAGTCTTCAACATATGGGTTTGGAGGGAAACACAATTCAGCCCACAAAAGAAGGAATTTACTGGATGG
>SJYV01015830.1:0-27157 GCA_006410875.1 Neotragus pygmaeus | reverse complement strand
TGCCATTTCCTTCTCCAATGCATGAAAGTGAAAAGTGAAAGTGAAGTCACTGAGTCACGTCCAACTCTCAGCGACCCCATGGACTGCAGCCTACCAGGCTCCTCCGTCCATGGGATTTTCCAGGCAAGAGTACTGGAGTGGGCTGCCATTGCCTTCTCCAATTGCATATATTACCATATATGTATAGCTTTTGATATTGCATATCCTTTGGACCCAGAAATTCTACTTCTAGGAATTTACCTAAAGAAAAATTATATGTGCACACAACCAAGGCAATGGCAGTTTGCTTCCTGGCCATGGTGTGTATGTGTGTATGTGTCTGTGGATGGGTAGAGGGAATTGTAAAGAGAAAGCCTGGAGATAAAGTCAGTGTGGAACTAATAATAATATTTAAAAAAATTGGAGAACAGTCTAAATACATGTTAGTGGGGATTAGTAACTAAATTATTGTTAAATGTAAGCAAAACAAAATGAGGCAATTCTTAAAAATTGTACTTTACCAACATTATTTCTCCAACTGGGATCCAAAAACCTTATGCATTGGAGTTTTCTGGGATACTGGTTAAACATACAGGTTCCTAGATCCTCCCCAGAATACTAGATAAGTATCTTTGGGGGAAGAAGGGAAATATATTTTTAACAAGTGCTCTCAGATAATTCTGATACACACTTAGAATTTGAGAATTGCTGTATAAAAGAACACTTAATGGAATAGGAAAGTGTTTATGATATAATAAGTGACAAAACAAGTTCCAAACAAGATGATCCCTTTTAAGTAAAAATACTTATTTGTGTAGAAGAAATTATGGAAGGACAAAAGCCAAAATGATAGCCATGGTTAATTTAAGGTTATATAGAATTAATAGAAAGATGGTGTCCTGATGGACAGTTCCACGTTATTCTGTACTTGTTATGTAATACTTGAAGTATTCCATGTGTAGAGCTAAAATCCATTTACATTAAAATAGTATTGGATGTAAGGACAATCGAGAGAAGGAATCACAGATCCAAAGTTTGGAAGACTGGTGATGTGTCAATGGAACAAGGACATCACAAAGAGAAGCTGGCTTAGGGAAGAAAGATGAGTTGATTTTGAACATGACAGATCTGAGGTATTGGTGGCACACCCAGCAGGAAACAATCTAAAGGCTGGTGGGATTCTGGGTCTAGACTTCAGGAAATCAAGTGGGGCTGGAGATGTAGATTTAAAGACAACAGAAGTTGTAGGAGTGTATTAATCAAGGAGGAAGATCAAGTAGAGATAGAAGTGGCTGAGATCAGCTCCCTAGAGAATGCCTTTGATTCATGGAAAGAAAAGGGAGAAAAGCCAGTACAGGAATAAAGAAGAACATGGTCTAAAAGGTAGAGGCTGAACCAGTAAGATCCAATGTCACCAACCACCCCTCAGAGAAGAGAGTTTCAGGGAGGAGGAGAAGGTCAAAGAGGATGAAGACAAAGAGTTGGCCACTAGTCTGGACAACTGGATGCTGGGGACCTTTGCCGAGTTGTTATGGAGACCAGGGGCATCTGTAGCCAAGTGGCGGGAGTTAAGGAACGATCAAGGAGTGAGGAAAGGCCTGAGAGTTGGTGTACTCATTGTTCATTTTTAGGGCACATAGGAGCCTCTCCCGCTGTGGAGATAGGATCCCGTGGTTTCTGTGCTCCTTTCAAGATGAAGCTTGGAAACTTTCCCCCAGCGTTCTTTCTCCCAGAAAAACTGAACTGGAATCGGGTTGTTTTTCCTTTCATGAAACTCATTTTGTGCAGTATAATTTTTGGGGAAAATAATTTGTATTTCCCTTTCCTGCATTTTTCCATTTCTTTCCCCACTCTTCTTTCTTGTCTTGGTAAAGGTTTGGGGCTGGACTAGAGTAGAACTTACTTCCATTTTCCTTCCTGGCACTTGTTTCTAAAAGCCTGGGTCCCACTAGGGACTTGTAATGGTATCCTAGAGTCTGAGGCAAGAGAGAATATTCCTGTAACTTGGAACAGGAAAGATATCTGAAAACCTGGCAAGCTCAGGTCCCTATAGTTTTCATCCTGACGGAACCAGGGGAGGAGGCTGATTTTAGACAATAGGGCTGAGGGAGAGAGGACCAAGGCCTAGGCTCCCGGCCAACCAACAATCCCCCAGTCCCCAGCACAGTCAAGAAGCTGCAGTCTGGGGAACTGAAGGGGCCCTGTGGGCTGAGTCTGTGACATCTTGATGACACCTCTCTATCTCCCTGAGATTCAGAAGTACACGCTGATGTCTTAGCACTTCCTGAGACCCAGAACCTTGACACCCCAGCAGAGTCGGGGAGAGCACTCAAGAATGTCTGGGATTGTATTTCCTGTTTGGCAGGACCAGGCTGGTCTCTTTATTAGAAAATAAAGATATGAAATGTTTCTTGCTTATCTGAGTTTGTGCCTGGAGATTTGTGTCTGCTACATAGGAAGAAATCAGGTTCACATCCTCAAGCAAGGTGAGTGCTTTCTTTACCTGGGACAAAAACCACCAAGGTGGTGGAATGGGGGTGTCTCCAGGTGATGTGATAACTGGTGTATAGGTGGCCATCAGTCTGGTAGGATGTGTGAAGGATGATAAAAAACAGTGATCCCATTGTCAGAGAGAATGGGTCCTAGTCCACCTCTGCTGCTTGAGCATCCCCCAACTTTGGCCATTTCATCTCTCTGGGCCTCAGTTTCCTCAGATGCAAAACAAAAGCATTAAATTCAGTGAGTGCTAAGACTCCTCCCACATTCTGAGAGACCTTTTGGCTTGGTTCTCTTTTTTTTCTCAAGGTAAACTGAGTTTCTTACCTCTCTAAGAAACAAGGTGGGTTAATCAACCCTATTGCCGCTGAGCTACAGACAATGTAGCCTAGCACACGAGGAAAGCAGCAAACTGGGACACTTGGCGTAACTGAGGAGACTGCAAGTGTGTATTTTAATCTGCACAACTCCAGGATTTCAGATATGCTGTATGAGCCCCTACACATGTAATTGAAGGGAGCAGAGGATGATGAAACTTACCAAGTNAAAGCAGCAAACTGGGACACTTGGCGTAACTGAGGAGACTGCAAGTGTGTATTTTAATCTGCACAACTCCAGGATTTCAGATATGCTGTATGAGCCCCTACACATGTAATTGAAGGGAGCAGAGGATGATGAAACTTACCAAGTGTGCTCTTTAAGGCTGGGCCATCCAGTGAAGATGGGTTTGCATACTAGTCTCAGAAGGCTAATTTATCACTCTGGAGAGCAATTTCTCATTAACACAGTGTCAGTACTGCTGGGGATTGGCTAGACCACCTTTGGAAGAGGTTAAATTACCTTTTAATCAGCGTATGAAAGAAAAAAGCTTCTGTTCCATCATGGCATAGCAGCCTTGCTAATTTGACATCTTATAAAAGCCAAGGCAGTTCTAACTATACCGATGTGATATGACCAGGATTATTTCCAGAGAGGCAGAAGACAGGAAAGGAGGGTTCCTGTGGCTGTTATCCAAACTGGCATAATTGATGTGGGTGCAGTGGGTTAGAGCTAATGGTCTGGGTTTAATTACGGAGGCAGTGACACAAGGGCTTGAGGATGGTAGGGCACTAGCCAGAGGATGGCCCACTTTCTCAGGATGAGCTTGCTGAATCGGGTCCATAGAGTGGCAAGGTGGTCTACATTCCATGTTTCCCCTGGGATTTGGGCTTGGTCCTCAAGAGGCGCAGGGCTATTTTCATATGATGTGTCTAGATTCACACTGAAAGTCACACTGAAGAGGTCTCTTGGGAGAACAGTCACACAGGCCCCAGCTGAAAGTGCTTTTAAATCTACTGCTCTAGGAATTCATTCCTCATTTAAACCAGGATCATTTGCTTTGAAACATTGATATGTATGTAAACCTCATCAGCCACAGTGGCAAGATGGGACTTTTCATCTTTTTCTGATTCTTCAGAGCAATAGAACAACAAACAATTCTTTATCCACTGGCCTGAAAAATAAGGACAATAACTGTTGTCAAACTGCCTATCATCCACCATATCCATTATCAGCTTTTAGCAATAGAAATTTCAGATTTCATCAGAACACTAGCTGCCCAACCAGAGAGTACATTTCTCAGCCTCTGTGGCAGCAGTGTGAGACCATGTGATTCAGTTTTAAAAAAATAAGAAAAGAACAGAAGTGATGTGTGTAACATCTGAGCCATATGCTCTTAAAGGAAACTGCTCATCCTCCATTGAGTCTCTTCTCGTGGATAAGAATGATTTTGTGTTGGGTAGCAGTTCATTTTCAGTCTAAAAGATAAGAAAGACAGTGTTGGGGATAACAGAACAGTAACAGAGAAGGAACCTGGATCCTTAGATGACCTTGGGAAACAAAGTTATCCTACCTCCATCGACTGCCTACAAGCTTGAATGTTTATAGAGAGCCAGATCTTCTATCTTGTTGAAGCTGCTGCTGTTTTGGTCTCTGTTACAATAAATACAGCAATTTACATGGGCAAGGGACCTTGAAGTTTGCAAAGCACTTTTGTATGTTTTATCTCTTAGCTTCACAAGACAAGCAAATAGAGTACACAGATGAGGCAGTGGTCAGAGCTTCTACTTGACAGGAGGGAAACTGAGGCTCAGAGAGGCCATACCTTTTGAATTCAGATATGCAGCCACATTTTAATCCAGGTGTTCTGGCTTCTTCTCCAGTGCTCCTTTTACTATAATATTGCCTCTTGGTCCTTGGAAATCTTAAGACATAGTCTGATATGTGCATGAGAGGGACATCTCTGTTTATTAAGACTCTTGCTCTTTTGATGGCTTAAGCATCCCCATTTAGCTCTTCTCTCCGTTCCACCTCCTGCGGATCGTCCTACAAGCAACAAAAAAGTAGCTCCATAAAACGGGGTTTTTAAAAATGGTTGATGGACTTGCTTAATATCAGAACTGCCAAGATTCTAGGGGAAGGGGAGTTGCAGTGGGAGGAGTATTTTATTAACGACATTGTTTAGAATTGTCAGCACAGGGTAATAAAAAGCAGAACAACTTTTAGTCAGTTTTATTATTGTTTTTAAATTCTCTCCAGACAATGATCCCCCTATTACCTGTACCCCCTTTGTGCCTGCTCCTTGTATGGACCTCTTCCGTCATCCCCTTTTTAGTATGCCACAAAATACTAGTAATGAAGGAAAGCAAAATCATAAAATGCAAAATCCAATGGACTCTTGCCGTGCTCTCTTTGATATGTATACATGTCCAGGAAATGGCTGGGGTGTTTGTACCAATTGTCACCTATTACATTTAGAAAAGCTTCTGTAAAGAAAAGGAATGCTTGTCTGTCTCTTTGGGTTTTTCCTACCCTCTTATTTCCATAGTTACAAGAGTTGGTTCTGTGCATTTCTTTTTAAAAGCTGGCATCTCGCCCAACTCAAATTTATTATAAAGGTTGGGAGGGACAGTTGAGATCTGCAGCTTGAGTCCCCAGTAAGTTGGCTGTTAAGAACGATAGCGTTGACAGCCGAGACAGCCTACAGATGGGAGGGCAAGGCTGGAGATTCCCTTGTTTATTACGGAGCCACTGAATGACTCACTAGGTTGGGCTCTTCCTTGGAGGAACACAGAAAGATTAATGCCTGAGTGTCTAGGAGAAACGAGTGAAAAGGTTGTCTTCTCAAAGGCTTTACAGTAGGGTTGCCAGATTAAATATAGGACACCAGTTAAATGTGCATTTCAGATTAACAGCAAACACTTTTCTTGTGTGTAAATATGTCCCCAAATATTTCATGGGACACACTTATACTGAAAACACAGGTGTTCAGTTATATTTGCCTTTCAGATAAACAAGGAATAATGTTTAATAATAAACATGTCCCGTGAAATATTTGGGACATGCTTATAATTAAATGTTATTTTTCATTTTTTTGGAATGGTAATGTTTTACAGGGAGGTGGGAGGTAAGTTTAAGAGGGAGGGGCATATGTATACTTATGGATGATTCACATTGTACGGCAGAAGCCAATACAACATTGTAAAACAATTATCCTTGGATTAAAAATAAATTTAAAAAAAGACATACAATAAAAAATGCTTAACAATTAATTATTCATTTCATTTTAAAATTTAATTTCATGTAATATTGGAGTATAGTTGATTTACAATGTTGTGTTAGTTTCAGGTATATAACAAAGTGATTCTATTATGCATATACCCATTCATTTTCAGATTCTTTTCCATGAAATGCAGATTTTAACAGGGCATCCTATATTTTTATTTGCTAAGTCTGATAGTCCTACTTATAGAAATCTAGCGAGATTTTATTAAATGTTCTCTTTCAATTTAGGAATAGCTAGCACTGCTTTTCTCTTATAGGATTATATAGGCTGTTGGCTTTATTTTTTGCAGGGTGGAGACATACAGGGGCGAAGGTCAAAGGGAAAGAGACTGGGCTGGAGGACAGGAGAGGGTCTGAGTCTTGTTCTGCTAGCAAATGGCTGTGTGAGTTGAATAAGGCACTTCACCTGTCTGAGCCTTAGTGTCCTAAAAGGAGAAGTCCTTCTAAGGATAAAATGATTCCATAGTCCTATGTCATTCCTTCTGTTATAAATATTATGATAGAATTCATTTTCCCAGGAGATGATACAGGTTGGTGCTGGCCAGTACAAATAAAATGCATGTCACATGTGTAATTTTAAGTTTTCTAGTGGTCACATTATAAAAGTAAAAATAAACAGGTGAAGCTAATAGTATATTTTATTTAACCAATTATATTAAATATTATCATTTTAATATGTAATCAATATTCAAATTAGTAATGAGATCATTTACATTATTTTAGTATTAAGTCCTCAAAATCTGGTGTGAATCCTTACAGCACACCTCAGTGGAGACTAGCCACATTTAAAATACCAATAGCCACATGTGGTTACTGTACAACACAGGTATAGACTAAAAAAATAACTAGATAGATAAACAGATAAATACATTTTAGCAAGTTAGATAAATTCAGAAATTAGCAATCTGTAGTGGGTTATGGAGGTAACTTAGGCTATTGGGGAACATATTCATAAACTTTAAAAAGTTAATATACAGTCGATCCTGATTACTCATGGATTTCTATATTTGTGAAATCACCTACTCAATAAAATTTGTGACCTCCAAGTGAATACTTGTGACACTTTTGTGGCTATTCATGATGAGCATGGCAATGTGCACAGGATAAAACAATTGAGTTGTCCAGAGTACATGTACCCGGCTGAGGTGGAACAAGAGAGGAAGCTCTGCCTTCTTGTAGTAACTCTCATACTACAAACAAGTGCCCTTTTTATGATCTGTTTCGTGCCAAATTTTTGTGCCTTTTGTGAGTGATTTCACTGTTGAAAATGCCCCCCAAACATAGTGGTGAAGTGCTGGCAAGTGCTTCTAAGTGCAAGTTGGCTGTGGAGAAAATACATGAATTTAACAAACTTTGTTCAGAAATGAGTTAGAGTGCTGTCCCAAGTATTTACTATTCATGAATCAACTGTATGTTAAATGAAGTGTCTTTAGACAGAAACACACGTAAGACAAGGTTATATATTGATCCAAAAATGTGACCAGAGGCTCTCAGCTGGGGCTG
Organism: Neotragus pygmaeus; assembly: GCA_006410875.1. Lineage (NCBI taxonomy): Eukaryota > Metazoa > Chordata > Mammalia > Artiodactyla > Bovidae > Neotragus > Neotragus pygmaeus. The sequence goes on along the minus strand of SJYV01015830.1, from coordinate 19,576 downwards.
ATGGTTCAATATGCACCTATTCAGTGCCCGTGGAGATGTTGTAAAACACAGCTAAGCGTCGACTGTACTCTATTGTTTAGAATAGTTTTAGATTCACGGAAAAGTTGAGCAGATGGTACAAAGGTTTCCCATACACCCACCTCCTGCACCCAGTCTCCTCTGTTACCGACACTTTAGTGTGGCGCCGCTGTTACAACTGGGCTACCCGGGTGGCTCAGGCGTAAAGACTCCATCTTCAACACAGAGACACAGGGTTCAATCCCTGGGTGGGGAAAATCCCCTGGAGGAGGGCATGGCAACCCACTCCAGTATTCTGGCCTGGAAAATCCCATGGACAGAGGAGCTTGGCAAGCTATGGTCCATGGGGTTGCAGAGTCTGACATGACTGAAGCAACTGGGCACAGATACATTTGTTTCAATTAATGAATGGATATCAATACATCATTATGAACTAAAGACCATACACTGGGTAGGTGCCTTCAGATTTCCTTTGCTTTTGCTCGATGCCCTATCTCTGGCTATCAGGATAACATGTAGTTACCACATCTCTCTGGGTTCCTCTCAGCTGTGCTGGTTTCTCGGATGTTGCTTGTTTTTGATGACCCTGACAGTTTTGAGCCGGACTGGTGGTATTTAGTTGGATGCACCCCCCCCCCCGCCACACACACACACACATTGAGATTTGGCTATTTTTCTCATGATTGGACTGGAGTTATGGGTTTGAGGAGGAAGACCATGGTAATAGAGTGCTATTTTCATGATTTCTTATCAACAGTATATACTATCAACATGATTTATCACTGTTGATATTGTCCTTGATTAGTTGGCTGGAGTTGTTTTTGGAGCCTCTCTACCTTAAAGCTTATGTTTTCCCCCTTTCTATACTGACCTCTTTAGAAGGAAGTCACTCTGCACAGCTCACACCTAAGGAGTGGGGAGTGAGGCTCCCCCTCCTTTAGGGAGAGTATCTACATAATTTATTTGAAATTCTGCATAGGAAACCTGTCTGTTCTCCATTTATTGAGCTATTCAATTACTTATTTGTATCAGTAGGGTTTCGGGGATATGTATTTTACATTTTGGATTATAAACCCATACTACTTTATGTATTTTGTTGCTCAAATTATTCCAACTTTGGCCACTGGGAGCCTTTTCACTTGACTGCTATGACCCTTTGACATAACCCCATCGGGGTGTGTGTGTGTGTGTGTGTGTGTGTGAACACTTCCTTACTTTTCGGCTCTACAAGATACCCAGACTCATATTGTGCATTTCCTGTCTCAGCCTTAGAGTCTGCCATTTCTCCCAAGAGCCCTGGCTCCTTTTATTGGAGAATAGTGTGAGAAACCAAGATCCAGTCACTAGGCTTGGTTGTTACTGGGATGTTGTTTCTTTTGGGCCCTCTCAGCAGACAGAGCAATGTGTATACTAACCCATGCTTACATACATATCTATAAATACTTCTTTATATATCTATCAGTATCTATATTAAGCTAAACATGAATTTGTATTGATGTCTCCATCAGTGGATCATTCTAGCCTCCTCCCCTTGCTGATCTGTAAATTTGTACTCCAACAGTGGGAAACCTGGCTCCTGCCATCTGCCATCCATTTACTTAATTGTTCAGTTCCAGTGAACATATATAGAAGTATTAGCCAGACATGAATATCATAGGCTTTTATGAAACACATTTATTTCCAGTATGAAAATAGTACATGTTTAACAAAGAAAATTTGAAAACTAGATACAGATTGGGAGAGAGCATCAAGAGTAGGCTCCCACACCCAGATACAACCTTTGATGATATTTAGGCTTATTTCCTTTCTCACTGGTCCTTAATTCAGTCAAACTCTCCCCACACCCCCTAAAGTTGCTGTCTGCTGATGTCGTCATGTGTTCACAGGCTGTCACTAGCTACTGAAATGAGAAGAGAGATAGCTTTGAGGGCACCAAGCACAGAGATCCCAGGAGAATTCGTGATTCTAGTTGGTTTAACTATAAAGTGAGAAGTGAGCAGAAGATGAGAACAGAAAATGTTATGTGGCATGTAGGGGAAAGAAATAGGGGAAGTTTGAGTGGAGCTAAGGCCAGCATGGGATGGTTTCTCTGACAGGCTTTGACTTAGCTAAGCAACATAAAAGCTTCTTGATGTTTTAGCACAAAACAAAGTAAAAAACCAGATGCTCTCTTACTGCATGACCTTGTATATGACACTTGACCGCTCTGGGATTTAGTTTATGCAAAATGGTGATGTTAGCCCAATTGTTTCAAAAGTGTCTTCTATGATCCTATGACCTATGAACTATAGAATGGTAATGAGCACTTCCAGAGCCCTCAGAAAAGCCTCCTGTTACATATCTTGATCAGGCTGGTGGCTACACAGATGTGTTTACTTTGTGAAAATTCTCTGAGCTGTACACTTACAATTTGTGCACTGTCTTTATGCATGTTATTCTTCAATTTTAAAAGTTTATGAAGGAAAATAAAAAAGCCTGTCACCTGATCCACGCTTATTCAAATAGGGAGCCTCACATCGCTTTTTAGAGTCCACGAGTCATAGAAATGGCAGAGTCCAGAGATGGCAGCCGGGAAACCATGAGCTACCAATGAAGAGGGCCCACAACTCCATTCCAGCTCCCACAAGGCCACCTGTACTGTCCTTCCTTCAAGGTGTAACTGCAAGATCAAGATCACTGTGACTTTCATTTAATTTCTCAGTTCATCCATCCATAAGACAAAGATGATAATAATAATGCTTATTTCTTAGCATTTTGTGGAGATCAAATAAGTCAAAACATATAAAGTGTTTAGAATACTGCCCCCCACCTACTGAGTGCTCAGTAAACATTCATTAAATTGATGGTGAAGATGATGATAATTTTCACAAGTGTTCTTAAGCCCACATGACCCAAGGCAACCAGAGTGACTCTGTTACTTTCAAACAAGGGTCTAGTTATTTTAACTGGTATTTGAATTCCAAAGTGTATGGATTAAAGTTAATTCCACGCTGGCCTTATTTCCACTCAGACTTCTCTCCCAAATACAGTCCAGCGTCCTCTCTGGAAGCTCTGTAAGATGGTCCTCTAGAGGGCCTCTAAAGTGGTGGATTGTTTCGTGTCATGGCTATTAGTGGTTTCACCATCATATGAAGGGAGCCTGTGGAGAGCTAGAAGCACAGAAACTTTACAACAAGGCTTATCTGAGCAGTGAAGAAGAAAGACATGCTAGGCATACAGATGAGAACTTGAAATGCAAAAATAAGTTTTAAGATGAATGGGAAACTGAAAACGTGTGCTCAATTGATATAGCATTCTTATTTTTAATTGAAGTATAGTTAGCTTATAGTATTATATTATTAGGGTTTCCCTGGTGACGCAGTGGTAAAGAATCTACCTGCAATGCAGGAGACATGGGTTTGACCCCTGGGTCAGGAAGATCCCCCAGAGAAACAAATGGCAACCCACCCCAGTATTCTTGCCTGGGGAATCCCATGAACAGAGGACCTTGGAGGGCTATAGTCCATGGGTTCACAAAGAGTCAGACACAACTTAGTGACTAAACCACCACCTCCACCACCACCATTACATTATTCAAGTAGATAACATAGTGATTCAATATTTTTATATGTTTGAAGATAGTCACCACTATCAGTCTAGTTACCATACAAAGTTATTATAATACCATTGACCATATCCTCTGTGCTGTATATTATATCCCATGACTTATTTATTTTATAACTGGAAGTTTGTATCTCTTACTCTCACTCACCTATTTCATTCCTCCCCCCAACCCCTTCCCTCTGGCAACCACTTGTTTTCTGTACCTCTGACTCTATTTTTGTTTTGTTATATTTGTTCATTTTTTTTAAGATTTCATATATAAACGAAATCATTCAGTATTGTCTTTTCCCATCTGATTTCTTTCATCTAGCATGTCTTCTTAGTCAATCCATGTTGTCCTAAATGACAAGAAAGTATTTTTTTTATGGCCAAGTAATACTCCATTGTGTGTTTTTGTATGTGTACAAAACACACACACATACAAACATCTTTCTTATCCACTTATCTAATGATGAGCACTTAGGTTGCTTCCATATCTTGGCTACTATAAGTAATGCTGCAATAAACAGGGGTACATATGATATAGAATTCTAATATATGTCCTCCTCCACTGAAACTCTGACATCTTGAAACTTGCCAAAATGCGGACCTCTGGGAGAAGATAATTGTCTTAGCCTAGGTTCCTCTGGAGGCTGACTCTGAAACAGAGACTCAAGCACACAAAGCTGGTTGGAGAGTTGGTCTGAGGAAACACAGTAGGGGATCAGGAAAGTGAAACAAGGAAGCAAAGGCTGCCAGTAAAGAGTGTGGTATCAAGCCAATTATCACTGTGGGTAACTGGTGTTAATTACCCAGCACTTCCGGCCTGCCACATGGGAGGGCAATGCAGAATTCAGGGGCCAGTAAAGCAAAGAAATGCAGGTTCTGGTGAGTGGAAGTCGGGCTGGAATGCACTGAAGTGGTAAGAACAAGGGGACACAGGCCAAACCCTGGCAGTGTCTGCTACAATAGCCCAGGCCTTATTTGAAGTTGTGGCCACGTCTGCATTTCTGGGGATCAGGTGATTGCCTTAGAAGCCATACTGACAAGCCTCAATTTGTCATTTTGCAAATCATTTGGGTTGAGACAAATGTGATGGTTCTCCTAAAATGGTAATTGCGTTTTCCTGGAAATCAACCCAGGTTTGTTTATATGCCACTTGGATGTTGCAGCACATAGCACATGCAGATCTTGAACATCTTGAAAAAGCAGTACAGGGACCCAGCACAAGTCTGTTCACAGACCTGCCCAGAGGACACCAAATGGTATGTTATTTCCTCCTCTCAACTGCATGTCACCAACAAAGGAACCCTACATGCTGGAAGCAATGCTTTTTGGAGATCTCTCAGCAGGCTACAGACGTGAGATTTCTGTCAGTGACAGGTCTGGCATCCTTTCTGCAGTGTGTCAGTGGCATGGATGAATACTCAGGATGGGGAAGGTTGCTATTTTAATTTACATGCTATTGCTACCCGTTTTGGCTGGCTTACCCAGAATGCCCCAGATACCTATTTGAATGGGAAGTGTTCCATATTTGCAAGACAGACCATCTTGTGGAAATTGGTGTTTTGTCACTCTCCTGAACAGTGTGAAGTTAGGAAAATGGCTTGTGTATCTTGTTTGTGTTATAGAATTCTGGCATTTTTTTCCTCCCTGTCTTTCTTTCTTATCAGCATCTTTCTCAAGGGAGCTGAGAAAAGCCAAAAGGATCCTTTTTACCATTTTTCCAAAACCATCCAAAATGGAAAATACAACCTTCTGTTACACACCTTAATTATTATTTCAGTTTTGTTTTTGAGAATGTCTTCTTTTTATTTTTCTCTTGGAATATTAATAAAATAAACAAAAGTGATCCTTTGTCCAAAGCCAATGTGATGGTCTGATTTGCTTGAGATATTTACTCTTAGAAGCCATATAATTTCTTTTATAGTCTCTTATTTTTGTTACATATTCCTATGAATTATCTCATTTTTATATATGAATTTTGTTTATAGAACACTCAAATTGCTGTATATAATATATATGCATATTTAAAATGATAAAGTGAAGCATTCAAAACCCAAAAAGAGTCTCATATAATTGCAGTGATATAATATAATGCAATAGAAGTGCAATTTATCCCAAGGACATCTTTGGCAGAATGCAAAGGTCACTGTTTTCTGACCCTAATTTTCAAGCTACTGTCTGACATTTACGTTGTATATCATTAAGAGCATAAACAAGTATATCATGTCTTTTGGGGACTAATTTTACATAAATTATGTGTCTTTATGATTTCTTTGCATGATGGGGTAGTCAGTCTATATTAGGAATGTCACATAAATCATCCTCTAATCCCCCTTTCACCCTCATCACAAGAATGTTGGAAGTAAATCAGAATAAAGAGATTGGAGAGTTCTTCTGACTTTCTAAAAAGAATCAACAGCAGACTCTTCCAACACTAAGACAGATTAAAACCTCTCTCCTATTACCAACACATACTAATGCTGTAAAAACATATCTGCAGAATTTAAATACATATATGAGCTCAGAAAAGGATAAAAGGGCAATCTCTAAATGCCAGGGAAGAAAGGAACCATAGAGCAATAAGGCCAAACAGCCACCACGGCCGACTGCAAAGATTTCACTCCCAGATACAGGCTCCAGAGGCTGGAACTGGGGTTCTAATACATATATGGTATAGGAAACAAGGTTCCAGACCTTGATAATGCAAGGAGGCTGCCATCCAGGTCCTGAAAAGTGGCCTGGGAATCTTGCTAGGGAAGCAACCCCAGGCAAGGGAAGTTATGATGGCTTTCGAGGAGAAAGAAGTCATCTACAGAAAATTAAAAACCCAGGACTGTACCCTGCTCAATGCTGAATTCACATTCACAGAACCTGTATGTCAAGAGGAAACCCAAGCCAAACAACTAAACATCAGAACATATCTAGAACCTTTTAAGCCTCCAGAATTCTGAACTGAAACAAAAGCAAACCAGTCCACAGGTCCATTCTAGTGGCTAGTCCATTCTAGTCCACCTAGTGGCTCACAGAACTCCAGGAGGAAAAACAACCTGCTAAAGAGAAATTGACAATAAAAGTTTATAGATGTATATAGAATAATGCACCCATTGTGCGGGACAGTTAGAAAACTCAGCAAACAAGAGAATTAGCAGCATGAATTAGATATAATGCATTAATCTTAAAGACACCATAAAATAAATTTATTTTAAATAGTTGAAGACATAGAAGAAATCAAAATGAAAGCCCAAAATAATATCAAAAAATGACCAGAGAGATTTGAATGAGAACCAAGGAGAGTTTCTAGTAATGAAAAATAGAGACACAAAAATTAGTCAACAGGTTAAACAGTGGTCTAGACAATGATAAGGGGAGAATTAGTAAGTTAAGGACTTCCCTGGTGGCTCAGACGGTAAAGTATCTGCCTACAGTGTGGGAGACCCAGGTTCAATCCCTAGGTCGAGAAGATCTCCTGGAGAAGGAAATGGCAACCCATTCCAGTATTCTTGCCCAGAAAATCCATTGGATGGAGGAACCTGGTAGGCTACAGTCCATGGGGTCGCAAAGAGTCAGACACGACTGAACGACTTCACTTTCCTTTCCTTTAGTGAGTTAAATGATATGTGTGAGGAAATTACCCAAAATGTGGCACAGAGTCAGGGGAGAAAGACAGAAAAAAAAAAGAGAGATGGAGAGAAAGAGGGAGAGAGAAAGAAATGAACTATGACAGTAAATTAGAGAAAGTTCCAACAAATGTCTAATCAAAGTTGCAGAATGAAAGATTAAAAGGAAATGGAGGGGAAACACTATCCCAAGAGATAATGGCAGAAAATTTTCTAGGACTAAAAAAAGACGTGCGTTTTTAGACTAAAAGAATAGCATGTCCCAAATAAGATTAAAAAAAATCCACACATAAAAAACTGCAAAACTACAGAGCGTTCCAACAAAGGAAAAAATTCTCAAAAGAAACCAGAGAGAGATAAACAAATAGCCTGCAAAGGAACCATGCAGGTTATAATTCAGTCACATGACCAGACCTAACTGCAGTAGAAACTGTGTTCAAAGAGATAAGAACATGACTTTGGGAGACCAGACACCATCTCTACCTTGTATACATGTGGCCCTCTGTATCCATGAGTTTTGAATTTTTATTTTTATTTTTAATTAATTAATTTATTTTTTACAATACCTGTGGATGAAAAAAATAATTGAAAAAAAAATTCCAGAAAGTTCCAAAAAGCAAAACTTGTGCCCTGGCAACTGTTTACATAGCATTTACATTTTATTTACGGCTATTTACATAATATTTGCATTGTATTAGGTATTATATGTAATCTAGAGATGATCTAAAGTATATGCGAGAATGTGCCTAAGTTATATGGAAATACTGAGCCGCTTTATATAAGATACTTGAACAACCATGGATTTTGGTATCTATGGGGTTCCTGGAACCAGTCCCCTGCAGATACTGAGGGCCGACTTAATTATCACCTTCTGAGTGTTGAATTCAGACCTATGGGAGAAGGGAGGAAGAAGGGTGCTCTTGGGAAATGAAGCCTCTCCAACTATCCTCAAATCATGAGAATCCCACACAAATCACAGGAACTTTCTTTTGGCTTTACTGTTGTAAGTGGTGGTGAAGGAATTCTTTCACCCAGATTGAACATAACATGTTCTAGAAATGGATCCTGTCCAACTTGAGCTCACAGAGAAAGCTGAAAATTTGGGTTTATAAGCCCCAGGCAAATGCCCCCAAAGTAACCAGTGTCTCATTTGTGTGTGACACAAAGCAGAAACTCAGCCAAAGCCTATTGAACACATTCATTGATTCTTACATTCAACAAATATTTACTGAATGGTTACACTGAGCTGTTATTCTAGATCTGTCCTGTCCAGTACAATAGGCATGTGGCTATTAAATTAACTAAAAGTAGAAATTTAGTTCCTCAGTCACACCAACCACATTTCAAGTATTCAACAGATACATGTGACTGGTGGCTATCACATTGGACAGCACAGATATAGAATATTTCCATTGTCACAGTAAGTTATATTGGAGAGTACTGTTCTAGATGCTGGAGATACAGTAGTGTACACAACAAACACACTTTCTGCCTTCATGAAACCTAAATACTCTATCAGAATGTAATAAGTTTACAGGGAAGAATTAAGCAACAATGGAAAATAGGGAGTAGGAGTGAAGACATGGAGGGGAAGTAGTTGTAATTTAAAATACAATAATCTGGGAAGCTCTTACTGAGAGAGAGAAACTGTATTGCTAATAACATAATGCTAGCTGATGTAACACTGCTGCTGAGTCGCTTCAGTCGTGTCTGACTGTGTGCGACCCCATAGACGGCAGCCCACCAGGCTCCCCGTCCCTGGGATTCTCCAGGCAAGAACACTGGAGTGGGTTGCCATTTCCTTTTCTATGATATAACACATAAGCCCTCAAATCTCAGTGGTGAAACACAATAGTATATTTCTTGCTCCAGTCAAGGGGTCTAGGGAGAGACTCTGGAATCAGATGGAATCTGTTCAATGTGGTCATTCAGGGCCACAGGCTAACAAAGGATCTACCATCCATAATACAGAGCTTCCACAGTTTCCCTGGGCATTACCCTCAACTCAGTAGATGGGAAAAGAGAAAGAATGGAGTGTTGTTGAAGAGGTTTCTGTGGTCTGTGGGTCAGGCCTGGAAATGGTGTAATCATTTTCACTGGCATTCACTTGGCCCAAACTTAACCACGTGTAGGGTGACCAGCTGTATCAGTTTGATCGTTATTGAAAGTATTCCTGCAATATGGGGCTTTCAGTACTCAAATTCCAGGCATACTAGGATGAGTTGGTCACCTTAGTGCATATCCTTACCTAGATGCAACAGAAACTATACCACTTTCTACACTTTGGAAGGGGAGTATGAATTTTGGTGAGCAGCTAATGTCTGCCATAGTAACGTTTCCCTCAAAGAACTGAGTAAGTCAGCATGCATATCTGGGAGGAGGAGAGAAGAATATTTTAGCCAGAAGGGACAGCAAATGCAAAGGCTGTAAGGGAGTGTGTCTGGCACAGAAGATGGGAAGTAAAGCAAAGAGGGCCGATATGGCTGGAATAGAGTAGATGAGGTAGAATATCCCAGGGTATTCTTCCAAGTGCACATTCATCCACCAGTAACCCTCTTGAGATGTGATTGTTCACTTCCATCCAGTTAGCTGTAATTTGTTTATAAAAAAAATGATGTAGATCTTGGCTAACTCCTTTGCTGAAATCCAGATACACAGTATATAACCTTTCCTTGTTTAACATTTTGACAGCCCTACCAATAAAACTAACTGGTAATGAACTAACAAAATTTAAGTTTCAAGGCCCCTCACCTGCACACCCTAGCAATGTGTTCAGACGGCATGTATTTTTGCAAGATTTGCAAAAATAAGATGTTCTGATCACAGTTGGTTAAGTCCTCAGTCTCAGGTTCTTCCCCTTCATGGATCACAGCCTTGCCATGGTGAAGGGGCTTGTATAATTTAATGAAACTATGAGCCATGCCACACAGGGTCACCCAAGATGGATGGGACATAGTGAAGAGTTCTGACAAGACATGGCCCGCTGAAGGAGGAAATGGCAAACTACCTCAGTATTCTTGCCTAGAGAACTCCATGAACAGTATAAAAAAGCAAAAGGATATGACACCTGCAGATGAGCTACCATCACCCCCCCCAGGTTGGAAGGTATCCAATATGCTACTAGGGAAGAGCAGAGGGCAATTAATAACAGCTCCAGTAAGAATGAAGAGGCTGGGCCAAGGTGAAAATGATGCTCAGTTGTGGATGTGTCTGGTTGTTAGAACTGGACATAGAACTACTGTCTGGTTCAAAATTGGGAAAGCAGTACAACAAGGCTGTATATTGTCACCCTGCTTATTTAATTTATGTGCAGAGTATGGAGGCTTCCCTGATAGCTCAGTTGGTAAAGAATCCACCTGCAATGCAGAAGACTCCAGAGTTAGATTCCTGGATATGGAAGATCCACTGGAGAAGGGATAGGCTACCCACTCCAGTATTCTGGCCTGGAGAATTACATGGACTGTACAGTTCATGTGGTCGCAAAGAGTCAGACGTGACTGAGTGACTTTCACTTCACTTCACTTCATGCAGAGTACATCATGTGAAATGTCGGGCTGGATAAAACACAAGCTGGAATCAAGATTGCTGGGAGAAATATCAATAACCTCAGATATGCAGATGATACCATTCTAATGGTAAAAAGTAAAGAGGAACTAAAGAGCCTCTTGATGAGGGTAAAAGAGAAGAGTGAAAAAGCTGGCTTGAAATGCAACATTAAAAAAAAAAAGATCATGGCACCTGATCCCATCACTTTGTGGCAAATAGAAGGGGAAAGAGTGGAAACAGTGACAGATTTTATTTTTTCTTGGGCTCCAAAACCACTGTAGAAGGTGCTTGCTCCTTGGAAGAAAAGCTATGACAAACCTGGGCAGCGTATTAAAGAGCAGAGACATCACTTTGGCGCCAAAAGTCTATATAGTCAAAGCTATGGTTTTTACAGTAGTCATGTATCCATGTGAGAGTTGGGCCATAAAGAAGGCTGAGTGCCGAAAAATTGATGCTTTTGAATTGTGGTCCTGGAAAAGACTCTTGAGAGGCCCTTGGACAGCAAGGAGATCAAACCAGTCCATCCTAAAGGAAACCAACCCTGAATATTTATTGGAAGGACTGATGCTGAAACTGAAGCTCCAATACTTTGGCCTGATGCAAAGAACCAACTCATTGGAAAAGACTCCAATGCTGGGAAAGATTGAGGGCAAGAGGAGAAGGGGGTGGCAGAGGATGAGATGGTTAGATAGCATCACTGACTCAATGGACTTGATTCTAAGCAAACTCCAGGAGATAGTGAAGTATAGAGGAGCCTGGCTGCAGTCCATGGGGTTATGGAGTCAGATATGACTTAGTGACTGAACAGCAACAACTCAGGTTCTTACTTTCCCTCATACTTCCCTTCAAGTCTGGTTGTCTTGAAGTGGCCATCTACATTTTTGAAATCAGGCTGAAGGTAACTTGAGTTGGGATTACACTTAGTGTACTCTTCAGTTCAGTTCATTTGCTCAGTCGTGTCCGACTCTTTGCGACCCCATGGACTGCAGCACACCAGCCTTCCTTGTCCATCACTAACTCCTGGAGCTTACTCAAACTCCTGTCCATTGAGTCAATGATGCCATCCAACCATTGCATCCTCTGTTGTCCCCATCTCCTCCTACCTTCAATCTTTCCCATCATAAGGGTCTTTTCTAATAAGTCAGTTCTTCACATCAGATGGCCAAAGTATTGGAGTTTCAGCTTCAGCATCAGTTCTTCCAATGAATATTCAGGACTGATTTCCTTTAGGATGGACCAGTTGGATCTCCTTGCAGTCCAAGGGACTCTCAAGAGTCTTCTCCAACACCACAGTTCAAAAGCATCAATTCTTTGGCACTCAGCTTTCTTTATAGTCCAACTCTCACATCCATACATGACCACTGGGAAAATTATAGCCTTGACTAGACGGACCTTTGTTGGTAAAGTAATGTCTTTGCTTTTTAATATGCTGTCTAGGTTGGTCATAAAGGAGCAAGCATCTTTTAATTTCACGGCTGCAATCACCAACTGCAGTGATTTTGGAGCCCCCCAAAATAGTCTCCCACTGTTTCCATTGTTTCCCCATCTATTTGCCATGAAGTGATGGGACCAGACGAGATGCCATGATCTTAGTTTTCTGAATGTTGAGTTTTAAGCCAACTTTTTCACACTCCTCTTTCACTTTCATCTAGAGGCTCTTTAGTTCTTCAGTTTCTGTCATAAGGGTGGTTTCTTCTGGGTATCTGAGGTTGTTGATATTTCTCTCGGCAATCTTGATTCCTGCTTGTGCTTCAACCAGTCCACCATTTTGCATGATGTACTCTGCATATAAGTTAAATAAGCAGGGTGGCAGTATACAGCCTTGACGGACTCCCTTCCTCCCACTAAGTGTACTCTTAGTGGGAGGTATTTATGTGGGTTCACAGTGACTTGGGTGTTTAGTTTATTGCTAGCCATTCCATAAGATTAAATCTGGAATCCTTCTGCTACCCACTGTGCCAACACATGCAGTGTTGTGACATGAAGACTCAAGATGCATATAACTCCTGGCCGTATAGACATATCAATTGGACCTACAGCACCTAGTACCAGAGATATGTGAGTAGTGGACAAGAAAGAGGGTTTAGAAACTTTGATAGCTTGATGCTGTAGAAGAGTCTTCCCATCAACAGACACAAGTGGAGGATTCCATTCTCATTGATGCCTAAACAAAACAGGAGTTCTTCTGGCAGTAATGTACTGCATGTGCTGGGTTGAATAGTGTCCCCCTGATCTCGTGTCTACCAGGAAACTCAAAATGTGACCTTATTTGGAAATAGAGTCCTTGCAGCGTAATTAAGATGAAGTCATACTGGATTAAACTGAGCCCTACGGCCAATGGCTGGTGTCCTTAAAAGAAAAGGAGAGAGACCAGAGACACACAGAGAAGAAGGCCATGTGAAGACAAAAGCAGAGGTTGGAGTGATACTGCCCCAGGCCAAGAAGCACCAGGAGCCGTGGGGAGCTGGAAGAGGCAAGGAAGGACTCTCCCCTACCAACATGGGAGGGAGCACAGTCCTGCTGACACCTGATTTTGGACTTCTGGCAAAATTTCTGTTGTTTTAAGTCACCCAGGGGATTGTCATTCATTAGGAAATGAATAGACTTAATAAATGCAACATTTGCAATTGTAAGAACATGATGTGTCTTTTTACTTTTATTAATTGGAAGAAATAGAATTCCTGTGCATATTTGCACAAGCTTGTAGCAATACTCTAAGGAATAAACATGTTATGAGTTGCATGTTATATACATCCCAGATATCAGTAACAAAAAGGCATGTTTCAATTGGCCATGATGAAAGTAATACTGAATTATTTCTATTATTTCTATAGAAAATGATATTATAAAGTTGTCACATGACTATGTGGTCAAAGAGGATCCAGCACAAAATGTGAGGAAAAAATATTATAGATGTATTTCAAGAAGTTCAGTTCAGTCGCTCAGTCATGTCCGACTCTTTGCAACCCCATGAATCGCAGCACACCAGGCCTCCCTGTCCAACTCCCAGAGTTCACTCAGACTCACGTCCATTGAGTCGGTGATGCCAACCAGCCATCTCATCCTCTGCCGTCCCCTTCTCCTCCTGTCCCCAATCCCTCCCAGCATCAGAGTCTTTTCCAGTGAGTCAATTCTTCGCATGAGGTGGCCAAAGTANTACATGACCACTGGAAAAACCATAGTCTTGACTAGACAGACCTTTGTTGGCAAAGTAATGTCTCTGCTTTATAATATGCTATCTAAGTTGGTCATAACTTTCCTTCCAAGAAGTGTCTTCTAATTTCATGACTTAGTGATTATTAAAGAAAGTAATGTTAAAAAGAAGCTTCAAAAGTGGACCTGAGGCAGTACAGTTTGAGCAAAAAGGTCTATTATTATAAGATTTATCAATATAAAGAAACAGAGAAGACATTTTGGGTAATCAGGCTGAAGAAATACATGAAATTATATTGGGGGCATGTAGATTTCAAATTCCCTATGGAATCTCCTATTAGAAATGTCTTGTGTGCAATTAAATATATTAGCCAGAAGCCCAGTAGAGTGATGAAAGATAGCAATGTTGCAACTATAGCTGATGTGAAAGACAAGGATTAGGAAATACAGACCAAATACAGATGACAAAGAAAGCTTCTGCTTTCAACAGTGAAACTACAAATATTGATGATACAGGCATAGGAAATCAAAAGCGAAAAGAAGTGAGAAAAGGTAGTAAAGAGAATGTGAATGAGAAGTCTATAGGTCAATGAAGCAAAGAGCATTTAAGGACACAATCAGCAGAGCTTATGTATTTTAAGGATCAAAAACAGGCAAGTGTTTGAAAATTAAGATACTGCTGGTGATATTAGCCAGTCTCGTAATTAGACAAATAGGGTTATAATCAGAAAATTTAAGGAGAAAAAAACAAAAATTTAAGGAGCAAAATCAGCTTCATTTGCTTGTTTCTTAATGGTAGGATGTGGAATTCATCCCTAGTTGAGAGTAAAGAAGTTGAAGGATAACTACCATTGAGAATAGGGAAGACTAGGATCTATATGTAAACCAAAGCAAAGAGAAACCGAGCCAGAAGAAGGAAGTAAATCTAGAAGGGAGGATACATTAGTCTGGAGAAGCTGGGACAATTCTTCTTATAGGCAGAAGAGAAATAAAATACAATTTAGAAGAGAAAGAGAGGGAAGTTGTACTCATTTGTCTTACTCAAGACATCATAAAGCAAATGAGTTGGTTATAGTATGGGGATGAACTGGATTAAGAGTTTTACTGTGTTGGGTTAGGCAAGTTACTTGTATTCTGCTGCTGCTGCTAAGCTGCTAAATCGCTTCAGCTGTGTCCGACTCTGTGCAACCCCATAGACGGCAGTNCAAATGAGTTGGTTATAGTATGGGGATGAACTGGATTAAGAGTTTTACTGTGTTGGGTTAGGCAAGTTACTTGTATTCTGCTGCTGCTGCTAAGCTGCTAAATCGCTTCAGCTGTGTCCGACTCTGTGCAACCCCATAGACGGCAGTCCACCAGGCTCCCCCGTCCCTGGGATTCTCTAGGCAAGAATACTGGAGTGGGTTGCCATTTCCTTCTCCAATGCATGAAAGTGAAAAGTCAAAGTGAAGTCGCTCAGTCATCTACAAGTGTCCTTTTTCTTATCTCAAAAGCATATACATTAATATGGGTCATATATATTTCCTTTCATTTTATTTCATGTTAGATCTATTTCTCCCCAAACATACTGAGGTAGTAAATACCTACCTTCAAAGTTTTACAATCTGTAAATAAAACAATTGATTTTATGGTGCTTAACACTGACATTTAATTGTAGAAAATTTTAAACACTAGCACTTTTTCTCTCTTTTCTCTCCATTCCTGGCTGCTATATAGTAATTATTTACATTCCAAAGATGATCCANTTTAATTTCATGGCTGCAGTCACCATCTGCAGTGATTTTGGAGCCAAGGAAAATAAAGTCTGTCACTGTTTCTATTGTTTCCCCATTTATTTGCCGTGAAGTGATGGAACCGGATGTCATGATCTTAGTTTCCTGAATGTTAAATTTTAAGCCAGTTTTTTCCTTTTCCTCTTTCACCTTCATCAAGAGGCTCTTTAGTTCCTCTTCACCTTCTGCCATAAGGGTGGGATCATCTGCATGTCCGAGGCTATTGCTATTTCTCCCGGCAAACTTGATTCCGGCTTGTGTAAAGTACAGTCAGAGGGCCTGAGCACCTCACTCCCTCAGAGGCACCCCCCTTATTTCTCTGAATCCTATCTTTCCCTCCCTTGCTGCTGCTGTGATAACTGCCCTGGGAATCTGGCTGGCAGGGTGGATCATTCCCACAGACAGCCCGGCCTGCGGGGAGAAGCTGGAATCTTCTGTCGGTAATAGGGCCACATTTTTCACTTGCATCAGCATTGAGAAGCTGCAGAGCCCAGTTTTCCTGTAATTTGCTCTTCCCGCTCTTGCAGCCCTTGGCTGGGTGATGTAATGAATGCCTCTGCGTCCACTGCTTCCTACAAGGATTGCTTTGGCAGGCTGTGTGGAAGCCTGAGGCCCACCAGAATGTTCCATTTTGTTGGACTGTCCTTCCATTTCTTTTTCCATCACCCTCTTGGTCTACTCTGAGACTTTCTGAATCATATCAAGGCAGCATATTCTGGCTCAGCCTTCTCCGACCGAAAGTTCACTGTTTTTCCTTACAAACCAGGAAGCTTCATCTTGAGAATCTCTGAGAAACTCACTCAGCTGATTACAACATTGCTAGACTTTTGGCAGAACATATGTTTATCCATTTAATTATCATTATTAAGTTTCTCTCCCACTCAAATTTTTGGCTTTATGTATTATATCATTTTTGGCTCAGTGTGCCTAACTGGGGGGGGGGGGTGTTGGTACATGGAAGGGTAAAAAGATATAATTTGTTCTTCTTGATTATCATTTTCTCCCAAGGACAACTATAAAAGAGCTACCCATGGCACTAAGCAAATATTCCTTTCTTGAAATCAGTTTTCTTTTGTTTCCCTCAAAAAGTCCCTTCTATTGTTTCTGCCCTCCTCGAGTCTTACTCACACTCAATCACTTCCTACTGGGGTTATAAATAGTTTTTGTTTCACCGCTGGTCTAAAATGATGTCTTTTGAATATCCCAGAAACCAGACAGAGAGGAGAAAGATTGAATCTCAGCTCTGGAAAGTAAAATATTAGTCATCTGCTTTACTCACTTGTGAAACATGGTGAAGGATTAAAGTCCAACTCGCTTGTCCAGATTTCCAAAGTTTCCATAGTCCCACTTATTCCTGTAATTCAAATCAACTTCACCTGTTACAGACGCCTTCCTTTCTTTGGTGTATTTGCATTTCCATTGACTGTTTCCAAGCCACTGGCAGGGGAGACGGTGGGGAGCTGTGGATGACTCTCCTTGAGAACAGCAGGCCTACCCACTTTCCCACTCAGATCCAGAGGAGGATCTGTGCTGCTGCCTCCCAGGACTCTCTTGCCTTTGGGGTACCCTGTTCTGAAAGGACCCCCACATTTGACTCTGCTGTAACCTAACACACCCCTTCTTTCTTTTGCTCACCACCAATCCTCATGATAGTTCAGTTGGTAAAAATTTTGCCAGCATTGCAGGAGACACCAGCTTGATTCCTGGGTTGGGAAGCTCCCCTGGAGAAAGGATACGCCACCTACTCCAGTGTTCTTGGGCTTCCCTTGTGGCTCAGCTAGTAAAGACCTTGCCTGCAAAGCAGGAGACCTGGGCTGGGAACGATCCCTGGAGATCTTGGAAAGGCTACCCACTCCAGTATTCTGGCCTAGAGAATTCCATGGACTGTGTACATCCATGTGGTTACAAAGAGTCGGACATGACTGAGCAACCTTAATCCTCACCAGGGCCCCCAGCTCTAAGTTTGCTCCACAGGATGTAGGTGCCAGTCCAGAAGGCGGCAGCCAGGACACAGGCCACTGTGCCGAGGGCCCACGCTGTTGCCGCTGTGGTTGACGTGTCTCACGTGTCTGGGATCCTGACGATTTTCTCCTCTCTTTCTGCTCTATTAAGTGGTCCTCAGGTGGCACTAGTGGTAAAGAACCCACCTGCCAATGCAGGAGACCTAAGAGACACGGGTTCGATCCCCTTGTTGGGAAGAACCGCTGGAAGGAAAGCATGGTAACCCACTCCAGTATTCTTGCCTGGGGAATCCCTTGGACAGAGGAGCCTGGTGGTCCCCGGGAGGGAGCTCCAGCTCAAGGACCACATTTCCCGTCCCCCTGGCATCCAGGTGAGGCCCTGTGACTGGGTCTTGTGCCAGTGGCATGTGAGCAGCCATGCCGTGTGGTCACCTCTAGGTTAGGTTCTTAAGGAGCAGATGTCACTTGCCTGTCCTCCTCTCCATCTGCTGGTTGGACACAGAGCAGGTCTAGGGAATGTTGTTGTTATTATTTGTTGTTATTGCTCATTTGCTAATTCATGTCCAACTCTTTGACCCCATGGAGTTCAATATACCAGGCTTCCCTACCCTTCACTATCTCCCAGAGTTTGCTCAGATTCATGTCAATTGTGGAGAAGGCAATGGCAACCCACTCCAGTATTCTTGCCTGGAAAATCCCATGGATGGAGGAGCCTGGTGGGCTGCAGTCCATGGGGTTGTTAAGAGTCAGACACGACTGAGCAACTTCACTTTCACTTTTCACTTTCATGCATTGGAGAAGGAAATGGCAACCCACTCCAGTGTTTTTGCCTGGAGAATCCCAGGGACTGCAAAGCCTGGTGGGCTGCCACCTATGGGGTTGCAGAGTCAGACACAACTGAAGTGACTTAGCAACAGCAGCAGCAGCATGTCAACTGAATCAGGGGCACTAATCTAACCAACCCATTCTCTGCTGCCCTCTTTGTCTTTTGCCTTTAATCGTTCCCAACATCAGGGTCTTTTCCAATGAGTCAGCTCTTCACATCAGGTGGCCAAAATATTGGAGCTTCAGCTTTGGCATCAGTCCTTCCAATGAATATTCAGAGTTGATTTCATTTAGGATGGACTGGTTTGATCTCCTTGCAGTCCAAGGGACTCTCAAGAGTCTTTTCCACAGTTTGAAAGCATCAATTCTTTGGCCCTCAGACTACTTTACGGCCCAACTCTCACATTCATATACAACTACTGGAAAACCCTTAGCTTTGACTGTATAGATCTTTGTTAGCAAAGTGATGTCTCTGCTTCTTAATATGCTGTCTAGGTTTGTCATAGCTTTCCTTCCAAGAAGCAAGTGTCTTTTAATTTCATGGCTACAGTCACTGTCCACAGTGATTTTGGAGCCCAAGAAAATAAAATCTGTCAGTTACCACTTTTTCCCTTTCTATTTGCCATGAAGTGATGGGACCAGATGCCATGACCTTCACTTTTTGGATGTTGAGTTTTAAGCCAGCTTTTTCACTTTCTTCTTTCACTTTCATCAAGAGGCTCTTTAGTTCCTTTTCACTTTCTGCCTTTAGAGTTGTATCATCGTATCATTTGCATATCAGAGGTTCTTGATATTTCTCCCAGCAATCTTGATTTCAGCATGTGCTTTATCCAGCCCAGCATTTCACATGACATACTCTGCATATATGTTAAATAAGCAGGGTGACAATATACAGCCTTGACATACAGCTTTCCCAACTTGGAATCAGTCCAGTTCTAACTGTTGCTTCTTGACCTGCATACAGGTTTCTCAGGATACAGGAAAGGTGGTCTGGTATTCCCATCTCTTTAAGAATTTTCCAGTTTGTTGTGATCCACATAGTCAAAGGCTTTGGCATAGTCAATAAAGCAGAAATAGATGTTTTTCTGGAACTCTC
>SJYV01015827.1:10112-20617 GCA_006410875.1 Neotragus pygmaeus | reverse complement strand
ATATGAAACACTTTACTGCCCATTTCTTCTCGGCCGGCTTCCCAGCTGGAAGCCAGCATCCCCTAGGCTGGTTGTAACAAGGGACATTTCTAGAAACCAGTGTGGTGGTTTTAGAAATGAGCTGGACCAGCAGGGCATTCTCCCCCAACACCTGAGAGTCCCTGGGGAGACTGTTCCCCCTGATTTCCTTTTTCCAGCTGGACTTTCACTCTGAAGAGCAGTCAGGGGTCCCCACCTGCGCCATCTGCCTCCCACCGCAGGAGCTTCACTCTTTCCTGGGGACTCTCTCAAGACCCATGTGCTTCCAGGGCACCCTGCCTCCCCTGAAGGGATCACCCACCTACGTGGACCTAACATGTTATCAATATTAATAAAAATAGACTCCGGTTATGGACCAGCTGCTAAAAGAGAACCGAGACAGACGAGCAAGACTCTTTAGATGGCAGACAAAAATCCAATGTTTCACAATAAGCCGTACATTTAAATATTCATTTTAGAAGAGTGAAAGCTCCCCGTTTTTAAAGCCCGGCCAATTCAATTTTTGAATAAATATTTTATAAGATAAGGAAAACAACTCCTGGGCCAGATTTGGCTGTGGTTTACTGGATTGTAACCCCTGTTCCAGTTGGGGAGAGAAGACTGTGTCCTGCTCATTTCTGGAACGTCCCAAAGCCGACACACACAATAGCTCCATGTTAAATGTAGGTAAGGCGACAACCCTCTGAGAACAAAGAGCCCTTGACTCATCATATGGAGACAGTAGGACTCAGAAAACCTATGACAATAAAAATCACTGCCTCTCAAACAGCTTCCCCAGTCTGAAGAGGGTCCCAGGGACATGTCCCAATTTGCATGGGGTGGCAAGAAGGGGACAGAGACAGTGAAAATGTCAACACAATGGTTCTGGACCTGAGGTAATGACATCTCTCCTGCACTAGGGACATTTTGAGATGTTTNAGAGGGTCCCAGGGACATGTCCCAATTTGCATGGGGTGGCAAGAAGGGGACAGAGACAGTGAAAATGTCAACACAATGGTTCTGGACCTGAGGTAATGACATCTCTCCTGCACTAGGGACATTTTGAGATGTTTGGAGACTTTTTTTTTTTTCTTTTGATGTGAACCATTGTTTTAAAGTCTTTACTGAATTTGTTACAACACTGCCTCTGTTTTATGTTTTGGTTTTTTGGCCGAGAGGCACAGGGGATCCTAGCTCACCAACCAGGGCTGGAACCTGCACCCCTGCATTGGAGAGTGAAATCTCCACCACATTGGACCATCAGGGAAGTCCCTCGAGACATTTTTGGTCGGTGGTACTGGCATCCAGTGGGTAGAGACCAGAGATACAGCTAAGCATCCTAGGAAGCACAGGACAGGCCCCACAACAAAGGATGTCCATACCCAAATGTAGAGTGTGAGATCAAGAAGCCCCAGATCAATCTTCAGTTTTGGCTTTGCTTCTGCTTACTGTGTGACCTTGAAGTTCTTGTCAATAAGCTTTGCTAGCGCTTACTTTTCTCACCTGCAAATTGGGGTTGCTGCTGCTGCTGCTGCAAAATCACTTCAGTTGTGTCCGACTATGTGCGACGCTATAGACGGCGGCCCACCAGGCTCCCCCGTCCCTGGGATGCTCCAGGCAAGAACACTGGAGTGAGTTGCCATTTCCTTCTTCAAAGCATGAAAGTAAAAAGTGAAAGTGAAATCGCTCAGTCATGTTCAACTCTTAGCAACCCCATGGACTGCAGCCTACCAGGCTCCGCTGTCCATGGGATTTTCCAGGCAAGAGNAGCTCTAGTAGTTTTCTGGTGGAGTCTTTAGGATTTTCTATGTAGAGGATCATGTCATCTGCAAACAGATGCAATTGAACTTTAACGCTTTTGCACATGAACAAAACAAAAAGACAACCCCATAATGGTAGAAAATATTTGCAACTGAAGTGAATAACAAGGGATTAATCTCTGAAATATACAAATAGTTCATGCAGTTCGGTATCAAAAAAGTAAGCAATCCATACAACAATAGACAGAAGATCTAAATAACATTTCTCCAATGAAGACACTCAGAAGGCCAAGAAGCATGAGAAAAGTTGTTCAACATCATTAATTATTGGATAAATCCAAATCAAAACTAGAGTGAGTATAACCTCATAATGGTCAGATTGACCAGCATCAAAAAATTAATGAATATATGCTGGAGAGGGTGTGGAGAATAGGAACTCTTCTACACTGTTAAACAGAATGTAAATTGGTACAGCCACTATGGAGAATAGTGCGGAAATACCTTAAAATGCTAGATATAGAATTGCCGTATGCTTCTCAGGCGACTCTAGTGGTAAAGAACATGCCTGCTAAAGTAGGAGATGTAGGGGACGTGGATTAAATCCCTGGGTCAGGAAGATGCCCTGAAGGAGGCCATGGTGATTCAAACTCACTTCAGTATTCTTTCCTGGAGGATCCCATGGACAGAGTATCCTGGCAGGCTCATGGGGTCAGAAAGAGTTGTACAAAATCTAGATGACTTAACATGCACACACAGGGATACTATATGAGAAAACTATACCACTCCTAAGGATATACCTGGAGAAAACCCTTATTTGTAAAGATACTTGTATTCCAATGTACATTGCAACACTATATACTGTAACCAGGACTTAGAAGCAATCTAAATGTTTGCCAATGGAAGAATGAATGGGCAGATATTGTACAATGAAATATTGTACATTTAATGAATATGTAAAGAATATATTAGGCTTCCCAGGTAGTGCTATTGGTAAAGAAATGGGAATACCAGACCTTACCTGTTTCCTGAGAAATCGGTACGCAGGTCAAGAAGCAACAGTTAGAGCCAGACAGAACAAAGGACAAATTCAAAATTGGGAAAGGAGTAGGCCAAGGTTGCATATCGTCATGCTGCTTATTTAACTTATATGCAGAGTACATCATGTGAAATGCAAGGCTGGATGAAGCACAAGCTGGAACCAAGATTGAAGATATAAATATAAATAACCACAGATATGCAGATGACACCACCCTTATTGCAGAAAGTGAAGAGGAACTAAAGAACCTCTTGATGAAAGTNCATGTGAAATGCAAGGCTGGATGAAGCACAAGCTGGAACCAAGATTGAAGATATAAATATAAATAACCACAGATATGCAGATGACACCACCCTTATTGCAGAAAGTGAAGAGGAACTAAAGAACCTCTTGATGAAAGTGAAAGAAGAAAGTGAAAAGCTGGCTTAAAACTCAACATTCAAAACACTAAGACCGTGGTTTCCTATCCCATCACTTCAAGGCAAATAGATGGGGAAAAAATAGAAAATGTCACAGACTGTATTTCTTGGGCTCCACTATCACTGCTGATGATGACTGCAGCCATGAAATTAAAGGACATGCTCCTTGGAAGAAAAACTATGACAAATTTACACAGCATATTAAAAACCAGAGACATTACTTTGCCAACAAATGTTCATATAGTCAAAACTTTGCTTTTTTCAGTAGTCATGTATGGATGTCACAATTGAACCAGAAAGAACTGATGCTTTTGAACTGTGGTGTTGGAGAAGACTCTTGAGAGAGTCCCTTGGACAACAAGGAATTCAAACAGGTACAACCAAAAGGAAATCAACCCTGAATATTCATTAGAAGGACTGAGCTGAAGCTGAAGCTCTAATACTTTGGCCACCAGATGAGGAGAGCTGACTTATCTGAAAAGACTCTGATGCTGGGAAAGATTGGGGGCAGGAGGAGAAGGGGACTATAGAGGATGAGCTGGTTGGATGGCATCACCAACTCAATGGGCATGGGTTTGAGTAAACTCCGGGAGATAGTGGAGGACGGGGAGGCCTGGCATGCTGCAGTTCATGGGGTTGCAAAGAGTTGGACACCACTGAGCTACTGAAATACAAAATCTTAACCTAATGTCATAAAAAGTCCATATTTACATCTATTTTAACTTTGTCTGACTGAACTACTTTCAGGTCTGAAAAAATCAAGTGAGTTGACTAACCTGATTTTGTACATGTGGTGGCGTGGGGGAGGTGATTTCTAATGCAGATTAATTAAAATTGGTAACTTTGTGGATGTGAACTAGTCCCAAAATAAAGTTCTTCTTTGAGAGGATAGTAAGGTAAATTTTGAGTTAATTTTTTTTCTCACTTTTTCTCCCATTCCACCTTTCTGTATATTGTCTTATACATCCTTAAGAAGTTTGTGACTTTTTTTTGGAGGGGGGTGCTTTTATTTCCAAAATCTGAAGAAAATATATGAAGAGAAAGGGATTTATAATATCCAAACATTATTCTATAAAGTGGTAGAAAAGAATAGGTCTGGAGAACAGTGAGCAGCAGAATTAGAGACTTTCTAGATTAAAAAAAAAATATGTTTTCAATAGGTACAAAAAAGTAACTGAACAATTATTGATGCATTTCCATTTCTAATTCAAAGAGATTAAAAATAACTCATTTATAAAGTTCAGATTTAATATTTCAAACTAAATTTTACGGTATTTTAATGATCCACACAATAGAAATCCTTCTCAAAGTGAGAAACATTCCTCTAATTATATCAGTTACAAATGTATTTTGTGACACATTTTTGTAGTCTGTTATGACACTTATTTTCTTCAATTAAGCTCTATATTAATTTGTGAAGCCCCAATATACATTCATGAAATCTATTCTCTCACATATAAGTTATTTTCCTGAATGTCATTCACAATACAGCTATGGAAGAGAAAGTGAAGTTGCTCAGTCGTGTCCATGGACTGCAGCCTACCAGTCTCCTCCATCCATGGGATTTTCCAGGCAAGAATACTGGAGTGGGGTGCCATTGCCTTCNATTTTCCTGAATGTCATTCACAATACAGCTATGGAAGAGAAAGTGAAGTTGCTCAGTCGTGTCCATGGACTGCAGCCTACCAGTCTCCTCCATCCATGGGATTTTCCAGGCAAGAATACTGGAGTGGGGTGCCATTGCCTTCTCTGAAAATACAACTATGAGTTTCTGCTTAAATCATGGGTAGAGTGAATGCATTAAAGGCCTAACAAGTGTAAGAGCAGAAGCCAGGAAACTCCTAGAATAAAACAGGCAGAATATTCTTTGACATAATTAGCAGCAAGAGTTTTTTTGTTTGTGTGTTTGTTTGTTTGTTTCTTTTTTGATCAGTGTAAGAAAGTAAAGCAAAAATAAACAAATGAAATATAACTAAACTTAAAAGCATTTGCACAACCAAATATACCATTGAGAAAATAAGATAACTTATGAAATAGCAAAAATATTTGCAAATGATATATAAAATAAGGGATTAATATTCAAAGTATATAGACAGCTCCTACAATTCAATATAAAGAAAGCAAACAAACAAACAAGAGTATTAAAAAGGGTAATAGTCCTGAATAGACATTTTTCCAAAGAAGATACATAGATGGTTATCATACAGGTGAAGCTATACTAAATATTGCTAATCATTGGAGAAATTCAAATAAAAATCACCATGTGGTTTTGCCTCACTCTTGCCTGAATGGCTATCATCAAAATACTTACAAATAACAAATGCTGCTAAGGNAGATACATAGATGGTTATCATACAGGTGAAGCTATACTAAATATTGCTAATCATTGGAGAAATTCAAATAAAAATCACCATGTGGTTTTGCCTCACTCTTGCCTGAATGGCTATCATCAAAATACTTACAAATAACAAATGCTGCTAAGGATATAGAGAAAAGAGACCTTTATATACTATTGACTGGAATGTTAAGTGGTACAGCCACTATGGAAAATAGTACTGAGGAGCCTCAAAAAACTAAATATAGAACCAGGGTATGGCCCAGAAATTTCATTCCTGGGTATATAACTGAAAAAAAGAAAAGAAGCACTAATTCAAAAAGATGCATGCACCCCACCATTCATAGCAGCATTATTTTAACAACCAGGATATGAAACAACCCAAGTGCCCTTGAACAGATGAATGGATGAGGATTGCCATATCTACATATCTATATCTACACTTCTATCTATCTATCTATATAATGGAATATTCAGTTCAGTCGCTCAGTCGTGTCCGGCTCTTTGTGATACCATGATTTGCAGCATGCCAGGCCTCCTTGTCCATCACCAACTACCGAAGTTCACTCAGACTCACGTCCATTGACTGAGTGATGCCATTCAGCCATATCATCCTCTGTCGTCCCCTTCTCCTCCTGCCCCCAATCCCTCCCATCATCAGAGTCTTTTCCAATGAGTCAACTCGTCGCATGACGTGGCCAAAGTACTGGGGTTTCCGCTTTAGCATCATCCTTCCAAAGAAATCCCAGGACTGATCTCCTTCAGAATGGACTGGTTGGGTTCTCCTTGTAGTCCAAGGGACTCTTAAGAGTTTTATCCAACACCACAGTTCAAAAGCATCAATTCTTCGGTGCTCAGCTTTCTTCACAGTCCAACTTTCACATCCATACATGACTACTGGAAAAACCATAGCCTTGAGTAGATGGACTTTTGTTGGCAAAATAATGTCTCTGCTTTTTAGTATGCTGTCTAGGTTGATCAGAACTTTCTTTACAAGGAGTAAGCGTCGTTTAATTTCATGGCTGCAGTCACCAACTGCAGTGATATTATAACCCAGAAAAATAAAGTCAGCCAGTTTTCACTGTTTCTCCATCTATTTGCCATGAAGGATGGGACTGGATGCCATTATCTTAGTTTTCTAAATGTTCAGCTTTCAAGCACTTTTTTACTCACCTTTTTCACTTTTGTCAAGAGGCTCTTTAGTTCTTCTTCAATTTCTGCTGTAAGGATGGTATCATCTGCATATCTGAAGTTTTGATACTTCTCCTGGCAATCTTGATTCCAGCTTGTGCCTCATCCAGCCCAGCATTTCTCATGATGTACTTTGAATATAAGTTAAATATTCAGGGTGACAATCTACAGTCTTGACATACTCCTTTTCCAATATGGAACAAGTCTGTTTTTCCATGTCCAGTTCTAACTGTTTGCTTCTTAACCTGCATACAGATTTCTCAAGAGGCAGGTCAGGTGATCTGGTATCCATCTCTTTCAGAATTTTCCATAGTTTACTGTGGTTCACACAATCAAAGAATTTGGCATAGTCAATAAAGCAGAAATAGATGTTTTTCTGGAACTCTTTTGCTTTTTTGATGATCCAGCAGATGTTGGCACATTTTCTCTGGTTCTCTCCTTTTTCTAACACCAGCTTGAACATCTAATGCTGAAGAAACTGAATTTGAAAGGTTCCATAAAGACCTACAAGACCTTTTAGAATTAACACACAAAAGAAGATATCCTTTTCATTATAGGAGACTGGAATGCAAAAGAAAGAAGTCAAGAAACACCTGGGGTAACAGGCAAGTTTGGCCTTGGAGTACAGAATGAAGCAGGGCAAATGCTAATAGAGTTTTAGCAAAAGAACACACTGATCATAGCAAACACCCTCTTTCAACTACACAAGAGAAGACTACACATGGACATCAGCAGATGGTCAACAAAAAATCAGATTGATTATATTCTTTGCAGCCAAAGATGGAGAAACTCTATACAGTCAGCAAAAACAAGACTGGGAGCTGACTGTGGCTCAGATCATGAACTCCTTATTGCCAAATTCAGACTTAAATTGAAGAAAGTAGGGAAAACCACCAGACCATTCAGGTATGACCTAAATCAAATCCCTAATGATTATACAGTGGAAGTGAGAAGTATATTTAAGGGACTAGATATAATAGACAGTGTGCCTAAGGCACTATGAATGGAGGTTCATGACTTTATACAGGAGACAGGTATCAGGATTACCCCCAAGAAAAAGAAATGCATAAAAGTAAAATGTCTGTCTGAGGAGGCCTTANAGTATATTTAAGGGACTAGATATAATAGACAGTGTGCCTAAGGCACTATGAATGGAGGTTCATGACTTTATACAGGAGACAGGTATCAGGATTACCCCCAAGAAAAAGAAATGCATAAAAGTAAAATGTCTGTCTGAGGAGGCCTTACAAAGAGCTTTGAAAAGAAGAGAAGCTAAAAGCAAAGGAGAAAAGGAAAGATAGATCCATCTGAATGCAGAGTTCCAAAGAATAGCAAGGAGATATAAGAAAGCCTTCCTCAGTGATCAGTGCAAANGAGGAGGCCTTACAAAGAGCTTTGAAAAGAAGAGAAGCTAAAAGCAAAGGAGAAAAGGAAAGATAGATCCATCTGAATGCAGAGTTCCAAAGAATAGCAAGGAGATATAAGAAAGCCTTCCTCAGTGATCAGTGCAAAGAAATAGAGGAAAGCAATAGAATGGGAAACACTAAAGATCTCTTCAAGAAAATTAGCTATACCAAGGGAACATTTCATGCAAACATGGACTCAGTAAATGAGAAAAATTGTAAGGACCTAAAAGAAGGAGATATTAAGAAGAGGTGGCAAGAATACACAGAAGAACTGTACAAAAAAGGTCTTCATGATCCAGATAATCACGATGATGTGGTCACTCACCTAGAGCCAGACATCCTCGAATGTGAAGTCAAGTGGGCCTTAGGAAGCGCGATTATGCTCAAAGCTAGTGGCGGTGATGGAATTCCAGTTGATCTGCTTCAAATCCTAAAAGATGATGCTGTGAAAGTGTTGCACTCAATAAGCCAGAAAATTTAGAAAACTCGTTAGTGGCCACAGGGCTGGAAAAGGTCAGTTTTCATTCCAGTCCCAAAGAACGACAATGCCAAAGAATGCTCAATCTATCGCACAGTTGCACTCATCTCACATGCCAGTAAAGTAATGCTCAAAATTCTCCAAGCCAGGCTTTAACAATGCAATGTGAACTTCAATACCTTACTTGAAAAAAAAAGAAAGAAAGAAAGAAAGAAAGTTCTTCTAACAAAGGAAACATTAAATACAAGAGAGAAGTCAAGTCTATATGAATGATAATTTAATTCTTATGTTATTCATATCTATATCTTATTATACAATTTTAAAACTGTCTTGGCATATTTTAAATTACTTAAATCTCAAAATTATTTAGGGTACACTGAAAAAGCATTATTCCCTTCATGTTTAACAAGGAAGCTTTGGTTTAATGTGATTAAAAGCCTACACAAGTCACAAAACTAAGTGGCAAATTTTATATTTGGATATACAAATAAATGTGTTATTAAAGGCATTCATTTTGCTTTAATATGACAAAGACCATGAATGTAAAAATGAGTAGAGAATGTTTAGTGAGAAATGTGTGTAAATAAGTAGAAAGAAAACCTCTCTGAGAAATCCTGTAGAAAAAGTCTGCAAAAAGTAGGATATAAAGTTGCCTCTTGTTTGATGATATAATTTGGGGTGCAGATCAAGCAATCAAAAGGACAATTCCATTCAAAGGAGTTCTGGTTTGAGAAAAGGAGCAACACCTTTTTTAGGAAGCTCTTTTTGAAATATGAGCATGTATGTAAAGAAAAAAAAAATTCCAAGTTTTAACTGANCAGATCAAGCAATCAAAAGGACAATTCCATTCAAAGGAGTTCTGGTTTGAGAAAAGGAGCAACACCTTTTTTAGGAAGCTCTTTTTGAAATATGAGCATGTATGTAAAGAAAAAAAAAATTCCAAGTTTTAACTGAATTTTAGTGAACAAGCTGAGCAAAATGAAAGTACGTGTCTGCGAACTTCTTTTCAAAATAAGTATGCAATGTATGCCAAAACCAATACAATATTGTAAAGTAAAATAAAGTTAAAAAAAAAAGTATGTCATGTAGACACAATGAAGATGAGTTAAGAGATTCTTACCAAAATATTATTAGAGTATGCACATTATGTTCTTCAGTTTCAAAGATTCATGCTTTCTGTCCTTATTCATTAAAAAAAAAAGGCTATTGTTATAGAATAAAATCTTTGGAGCTGAAATAATAAGCTCAAACAATTTCAGATGTACCTTAAAAATGTTAGAGAAAGCAGGATACATCAGTACCTGACCTGGCTCAAAGATTGGAAAAATTAATATGTAAGCAGAGCATATTTGGGCTCCAAAATCACTGCAGATGGTGGTTGCAGCCATGAAATTAAAAAATGCTTACTTCTTGGAAGAAAAGTTATGACCAACCTAGATAGCATATTAAAAAGCAGAGACATTACCTTGCAGACTAAGGTCCATCTAGTCAAGGCTATGGTTTTTCCTGTGGTCGTGTATAGATGTGAGAGTTGGACTGAGAAGAAGGCTGAGCACCGAAGAATTGATGCTTTTAAACTGTGGTGTTGGAGAAGACTCTTGAGAGTCCCTTGGACTGCAAGGAGATCTAACCAGTCCATTCTGAAGGAGATCAGCCCTGGGATTTCTTTGGAAGGAATGATGCTAAAGCTGAAACTCCAGTACTTTGGCCACCTCATGCGAAGAGTTGACTCATTGGAAAAGACTCTGATGCTGGGAGAGATTGGGGGGCAGGAGGAGAAGGGGATGGCAGAAGATGAGATGGCTGGATGGCATCACCGACTCGATGGACATGAATCTGAGTGAACTCCGGGAGTTGGTGAT
>SJYV01015827.1:0-10061 GCA_006410875.1 Neotragus pygmaeus | reverse complement strand
AGAACTATGCTCAGCAATGTGGAACTGAACATTATTTTTCATACAAAGCTAAAAGCACATTGTATTTCTTTCCTGACCACTTGCCCAGTCCCCATCTCTTCGAAAGAGAAAAGTTTCATCTAAATTATTTCCTCTGATTGATGACTGTCATTTATAACTTTATTGCTACTTCTGTCTTGGGTATTCCTTTGGAAAAGATGTATGGATTCATTACATATTCTAATGTATTACCTATAGATTATAAGATAAAATCAAGCTTGTATCTGCTGATACTTTTTAAGTTGGCCTGTCTTTATACTTGTAATGTCTCTTAATAATAGGCTTCCCTGGTGGCTCAGATGGCAAAGACTCTCCTGCAATGCAGGATCCCTAGGTCAGGAAGATCCCCTGGAGAAGGAAATGGCAACCCACTCCAATAATCTTCCCTGGAGAATTCCATGGACAGAGGAGCCTGGCAGGCTACTGTCCATGCGGTTGCAAAGAGTCATGCATGACTGAGCAATTATCACTCACACACATATATATACACACACACAATAAGTTTTTCAACTATAGAAGACATTTTAGCCGATTTATGCAGTTTTAAATCAATCTTTAATATTCTTATATGTGTTGTTAAGTGATAAACAGAGGGAAAGGGTATAAAAATATTTCACTACCAATGGCAGGTGGTGCTGGTGACAGAATGGGGCAATTCTATGTAAAAAGAAAAATACATCTGCAGAGTGGAATGGGAAACAGCAGGTGCCAATGACTTCAGGGCCACATGTATCCTTATAATTCTAATTAGCTGTGCACAAGGTTCATTTGAGGAACAGGAGGAGATTGTGCTCTTCAACACCTGCGTGAACATCCCCTTCCATCAAATTATAGGATGCTTTCTTCCTGGAGTTTCATCTTTAACTGTATGTTTTCACTGTGCCACAGAAAAAAGCAAACCACTTACGTAAAATTGCTTAGATGTGGTGAGATTAGAGAGGTTAGAGAGATTTTTTAATTGCTACCAATTTTAAATTGCTACCAATTTTTAAATTGTCTGTGGCTTAAATCAGTTTGTAGTAATTACTAATAACTAGTTTTATTTGACTTAATTCAAAAGTCTGTTTCCAAAATAAATAAAGAACTGATGAATCACTGTGTAAAGCTAATCTTCTCTTTTTTAATCTCCAGAGTCTGGAAACTGATTTGAAGGTATGGATTTTTTAAAAATAATAATACTTCATTAATAGTATCATGGATATTTCAAACTAACTGATTTATTAAAGTAAATTTAAAAAGAGTAAGCAAAACCAAAATAATTTGCAACATATAAATATTTTATTCTATGATACCTACAACAAAGCATATTTTTCTTCATTGCTATTTTAATTTGAATGAATAAATAAAGAAAAATTACTAGTTCATATCCCTGGATTCATGTTGCAAAGCATCTTATTTAAAGTGCATGTTCTGTAATTGAAAACCTGGTCTCTTTTCTTCTCATTGATACCTGAGACGTAAAGCTTTCAAGTATGTGACTGTGATGTCCACCTCTCAAATGGACCTTGGCTTCCACTGCACTCTCCCATGACATTTTTACAGCAAAGGCTAAAGAGTTTGGAAGTAGTTCATGCTGTATTGTCTGTGTAATATTAAGAAAGTCCATTCCCCTGGTAAATTTTTGCTAGGGCAGAGTGGAAAGATTTCTTAACATTCCAGTGGAAAACATTCCTCTCATAAGGGAACCATGTAAATTTCTTACAAAATTTTTCTACATAAAGCCCAGGGAGGCTCACTTCAGTTCAGTCACTTAGTCGTATCCGACTCTTTGTAACTCCATGATTTGCAGCACACCAGGCCTCCTTGTCCATTACCAACTCCTGGAGTTCAGACAAACTCATATCCATCGAGTCGGTGATGCCATCCAGCCATCTCATCCTCAGTCATCCCCTTTTCCTCCTGCCCCCAATTCCTTCTAGCATCAGAGTCTTTTCCAATGAGTCAACTTTTCGCATGAGGTGGCCAAAGTATTGGAGTTTCAGCTTTAGCATCAGTCCTTCCAATCAGCTACGATCAACTACACTTACCAGAGGATTCATAGACTAAGAACTGATGTTTTGTTCAGTTTTCTGATGTGGAAACTGGGAAAACTTTTTATGTGCTAGCAATTTGACACTTATCAAATATCAGCTTAATGAGTGAGGCATAATTCCCCCCTTTTTACAGATACGAAAACTGAGTCCCATAGTTATGCAGATGGTAAGGGATATAAGCATACCTGAACTCCTTGATGTCAAAGCACACCAAATTATCATGCTATCATGCCTCTCAAGCAAGCTATAAAAGGAAATGTCCTTGTGGGTTCAGTCTGATNTTACAGATACGAAAACTGAGTCCCATAGTTATGCAGATGGTAAGGGATATAAGCATACCTGAACTCCTTGATGTCAAAGCACACCAAATTATCATGCTATCATGCCTCTCAAGCAAGCTATAAAAGGAAATGTCCTTGTGGGTTCAGTCTGATCTCTCCTGGACTCCAAATTTAGTATTAAGTTTAAATTTAGCTAAGCTTAAGCTGAACTGTTTCTTTTTTTACATATCTATATGGAGAACTTATAACCCAACTAGTTGAAATTTTAAATCCTTTGCTCTGTTTTCAGATGAGGAATTAAAACATATGTGACAATGATTTTTGATCATCTATTCAGATTTCTTCTCCTTTAGGTGTAAATTCTGTAACTCAGGGTAAGATTCCCTCAGGTTCAAGGATAAAACCAGAGTAGTCTAAATTATTAGTATGTGAATTCCCCTGGCAATTGGCAGGGATGCAGGCTGGAGAGTTTAATATGTGTCCTAAATTGGCTCAGACCACAGATAATGAAATGCTGCTGGCAGCCTTCTTACTACCAGTAGAGAAACCAATCTTAGGATGAGGACACAGCCTAGGGCAGCAGAACAACCTAGAGCCTTGATGACATCATTAAACCATCATTGGTGCCTTGCCTAGAGCCTGCCTTACCTTTAAAACTCCTGTTTTTGCTTTTTTCTCTAATATAACAACTTGCTTTATTGTTTATTCAATTTGAGTCAGTATGTTTTCTTATTTGCAGCCTAAAATATCCTGAATGATAGACTCACTGTACATCAGTTTTTCTTTTAGGAAACTTAGTTGTTGATTATATTGGCTAAATAATGCTGAAACCTATAAAGGAAATTTTCCATTTTCTGACTTTTCAAAAAGTATTTGGAACACAATGCACAAAATTTAGCTGATCAAGGAAACAGCCAAATTATAAAACAAGCAAATTTGAAGTTTATGATACCTAGGGAAAAAGAAAGAGCTCAAAATGAAAGGGAACTGATGATTCAGAGTCAGTACATAAATAATGGCTCAGAGTGGCTTTCAAGGGAATAATTCACCATATTATACCTCGAGCAAAATATAAAGTTGAAACTATTTAAGATGCCATAATATTTTTATAATTAGGTATTGGCTAAGGGTCCTTGACAAATTTTGGCTTGGATATTCACAAGATAATAAAAATTTAGCTACCAAAAACTTGATGGACGTGAGTTTGAGTGAACTTCGGGAGTTGGTGATGGACAGGGAGGCCTGGTGTGCTGCAATTCATNCATGCGAAGAGTTGACTCATTGGAAAAGACTCTGATGCTGGGAGAGATTGGGGGGCAGGAGGAGAAGGGGATGGCAGAAGATGAGATGGCTGGATGGCATCACCGACTCGATGGACATGAATCTGAGTGAACTCCGGGAGTTGGTGATGGACAGGGAGGCCTGGCGTGCTGCGATTCATGGGGTTGCAAAGAATTGGACATGACTGAGTGACTGAACTGAACTGAACTGAGCACCGAAGTCATCTGTCTCTGCTCAGAAAGTGAATAATCAAAGGCACGTAACCAAATCATGCAAATCATAGGACTTATTTTATGAAAGTAATGGAAATGTAAGAGAACTCCAGAGAAATAGAAGGGTCTGCTTTGAACTGAGAATAGCAAGTAGCCTACTTTACAATTAAATTTTGAATTGATTTGAAACAAATCCCAATGCCCTACTTAGGTAAAAGAGGGTTTTTTTGTTGTTGTTTTTTTTTGTTGTTTTTTTGCCCTCTATCAAAAAATAATATGAAGATAATTCTTTCCAAGGACCATAGAAAGCATTTAGGGATTTCTATCTAAGCTAAATATACTAGATTGTGTCCTAGCTAATTGACAATATTATAAACAAATTATCATATAAGTTGTACAATACATTGATAGTATTTTGTTGAAGATTAGTATTTCATTATCTTAAGGATTTTTTTTTTTTGGATAATGTCATTTAAGGGTCAAGGCTTCACTGGGAATATAGAAGAATTTACATCATTTTATTTATTTTATTTTATTTTTTTAAATTTACTTTATTTTACTTTACAATACTCTATTGGCTTTGCCATACATCGACATGAATCCACCACAGGTGTACACGAGCTCCCAATCCTGAATCCCCCTCCCACCTCCCATCCCACAACGTCTCTCTGGATCATCCCCGTGCACCAGCCCCAAGCATCCTGCATCGAACATAGACCGGCGCCTCGTTTCTTACATGATAACATTTTTAAAAGAACTTACAATCTTTATTTTTTTTGGAATTCTTTAGTTCATCTCTAAAGAAACTGTCTGTGCATTGTAAACTCAACTTCATGGAAATTAAAAAGCAAAAACAAAATATTAAATATATAAGTGGAATAATGTGACTTTTTTTCATTTGCAAGGACTATAGTTTCTTCTACATTTTTTCTTTCAGTTGGTATTTATTTATTTATAATTAAAGTACATTTGACTTGCAATATGTATCTTTGGTGCACATACACATACATATTTTGTTGCTTTTAAGCAATGTACAAATACACTAACATTTAAAACAATAATAACATTCCCCTTTCCCATTTCCTAGTTATGCAATGTTACAATCTCTCTCTACTTTAAGATGGTGAAGTCAGATGACAATATCTTCCTTCTGAATAGTTGTGGAAGCCTCAAAGTTCATGAGAATAGTTTAGAAAAATCTAAATTATCCAGAGCCTTAGATAGCCTCTTGTTCTGTCATCTAAAATGTGACAGTGTGCTGCCTGTTTACCTCAGGTCAAAATTGCCATTTGCAGTATCTGGGCCACCACATTCCCCCTGGCTAGTTGTCTGCCTTATGTGTACTAGGGGCTTCTGTGAATGCTGGTATGTGCAATTACTCTATGCTAAATTTGATTTTTGTCATCTATTAGCAAATTAAATGCATTATGTCCAGTTGCTTTTATATTTGTCATCATGTCATTCTAAATCTGAACTGCAAAACCTCAGCATTGTCATGTGAGATGTACAATTATTCAGAACCCAGTGCAAGTAGATAAAGATATTGACATGGATATTGTAAAGTTGAAGCAACTTTAATCTCAGGTCACAAATTAATAAATACAAGAGAATTAAAAGTCAGTAAGATATTTACATTTACATTAATTTGTTCTTTAGAACCCAAGAAGCTTCACATCTGTGTTGGTTAAATTGTACCTATGGCTGGAGTGAGTTGGATGAAGCATTACATATTTGGCCAAGCAATGGACATCATGACATTGTCCTG
This sequence comes from Neotragus pygmaeus, assembly GCA_006410875.1. NCBI lineage: Eukaryota > Metazoa > Chordata > Mammalia > Artiodactyla > Bovidae > Neotragus > Neotragus pygmaeus. The sequence continues at coordinate 4,450 of SJYV01015827.1, read as the reverse complement.
AATTGCCTTCAGTTTTCTCCTGCTCAGAACAAGTTCACGGGAACCTTTATAGAAAGCAGCGGTGTCTGAGGACCAAGATTTCCATTTCAGGCTTTCAAAATGGTAAGGAAGGGTTTATTTAAGGAATTCAAAGGAAGGCACATTTCTTCCAAGTGTTAAATGTGAATTTTGAACTCTGTGACAATAAAGTCCTGTTCACCTTTGTGAGTCTGTGTTTTTATGTTTGTCTCAGAGAATTATTAGGGCTTCCCTTGTGGCTCAGCTTGTAAAACATCTACCTGCAATGCAGGAAACCTGGGTTCAATCCGTGGGTTGGGAAGATCCCCTGGAAAAGGGAAATGCTACCCACTCCAGTATTCTGGCCTGGAGAATTCCATGGACTACAGTCTATGGGGTTGCAAAATGTTGGACATGACTGAGCGACTTTCACTTCCACTTTCAAGGATTATTAATAGTAAACTGTGGTAACTTAAAAATAATCTACTGTTATGCTTATAATTGTCATCTGCAAAACTAAGTCCTCCTCTTCAGCAGGGCTGGGTGAGTTGCATGAAGGCATTGCTTTAGAACATGTAGATGTGGAAGAAACTGAAAATTCTTCAGTCTCCTTCAGGAATAGTTTTCAATCTTAACCTGAAAATTGAGATACAAGACTGGATTTATTTTTTGGAGCTCCAAAATCAATGCAGATGGTGACTGCAGCCATGAATTAAAAGATGCTTACTCCTTGGAAGGAAAGTTATGACCAACCTAGATAGCATATTCAAAAGCAGAGACATTACTTTGTCAACAAAGGTCTGTCTAGTCAAGGCTATGGTTTCTCCAGTGGTCATGTATGGATGTAAGAGTTGGACTGTGAAAAAAGCTGAGTGCCAAAGAATTGATGCTTTTGAACTGAGGTGTTGGAGAAGACTCTTGAGAGTNCTGAAACTCCAGTACTTTGGCCACCTCATGTGAAGAGTTGACCCATTGGAAAAGACTCTGATGCTGGGAGGGATTGGGGTCAGGAGGAGAAGGGGATGACAGAGGATGAGATGGCTGGATGGCATCACCGACTCGATGGACTTGAGTTTGAGTGACCTCTGGGAGTTGGTGATGGACAGGGAGGCCTGGCGTGCTGTGATTCACGAGGTTGCAAAGAGTCGGACATGACTGAGTGACTGAACTGAACTTAAATAAGACCTGCAGTGCAACATCATTTAGCTAGCATTCCTGAAGTGTGAATAAGTAAGAGACATAGCTAATTATCTGATTTGTTGATATTTAATAATCAATGCCTATAAAGTGGTTTTTCCTTGGGAGAGTAAAAGCTCTTCTTTGCTATTGCTGCTGCTGCTGCTAAGTCGCTTCAGTCGTGTCCGATTCTGTGCGATCCCATAGAGTCCACCAGGCTCCCCCGTCTCTGGGATTCTCCAGGCAATCTTTGCTCTTACTTGGGTGCTAACACAGATCTTGTCACTATTCTAAAGGTTCTATAGGGATTAACTCATCTTCAAAAATCCTAGTGAGATATATATATATATATATATTCCATTTTACATATGAGAAAACTTTTCCCCTTAAAGAAAACTTATCTAAGATACACAAGAGGAGTAAGTTATTACTTATAGTTTCACTCTTGGGTATTAACTATTCATTGCTAGCTTTTAACAGATAATCTAATGCCCTTTCTATGGCTCAGCATCTGGTAGAAAGTGTAGATCATTTCAGTATATGCACATTTTTGTTTTAAAATTTGCCTAGTTATTGTCTGTAGCATTAAGCAGAAGACAAGCTTGCCTAGATGCTTATTTGCAGAAGCAGTAATAATTTTCCATTCACAAAGAATAGACACTTGTTTACTCATGGTCATTGAGATGATAAAATGTGCATCTTATCCTTTGCCAACAATGAGATAAGACAGTCTTGAACATCTTCAGTAATGGGTATTTTATTGCCTTTAATTTTGAACTCTGTATGTTGCTTTTGTGTTGTCTTCACCCTTCCAATTCTACTTACTTCACCTTCCATGGGAGCTCAACTGCCTATGCTCTGAGAGGGGGAAAAAAAAAAAAAAGAGAAAGAAATCAAGCCTTAACACAGATGAAATAGCAGACCCTGGACTTCCCATCGACTTCCCAAAGAGCCATAATTATTAACTCACTCCCAGACACACATCTTGGGGACAGATTCATTTGTGTTAGTCTTGAAACAATCATTCTTCTCTTCCTAACTGATTCAAAATATTTACAATCTTCATTATATTTTAGCTTCAGCAGTAAAGTTCTGAAAGAATACTTACTGAGAACTCACTGAATGTGTGAAACACCATCTACCTACTAGGGATACATAAATGAATAACTAAATACAAGCCATTTGGAAAATTTATGATGCAGGATTTTATCTTCAGTCCTCCACTGTTAATATGTGTTCAATGGGGACAATAACAACAGCAAATTCAACAACATAACAGTAACTCTTAAATATTTATTGAGTGTTTACTATAGACTAGATGTTATTATAAGCATTTTGTAAAGTTTATCTTAATGAATCTTCATAATGGTCTCATAAAGAAATTCTATTACACTTATGTTATAAATGAAGAAACTTGGAATGACAAACATTGGCTAATTTGGCTAAGATTACTCAGACCAAGCTCTTAGTCACTAAGGAAAACACTGGCAAGTACATGTGAGAGGGAGAGTTTCTCTAACCTTGTAATCACTTAGTAGGCAAGATTAAGTTTTTAAATAAGCTAGTTCTTACTCTAGCAATTACAAGGGACTAGTGTGTAGAGATAAAGATACAGCATAACTATGTTTTATTAGCTAAGTAAAGGGTTTCTTGAGCCTTGAGAATCATTATAGGAGTACACTCCAGAGCACATTGAAAAGTGGTCTGCAAAAGCAACGACAAAGAACATCCTTATATGTTATCTGGACAATGTGAGGTATCATATGGGCAACTAACAGGAATTTTTTTTTTCTTACATACACCTAAAAACTTCCCCTTCATGGACCACTGCTTTGTCATTTTAGAGGGACTTGTGTAATTCAATGATGCTATTAGCCATTCTGTGCAGGGCCACCCAAGGTTGACAGGGCATCGTGGAGAGTTCTGACAAAATGGCCTATGGAAAGAAGGAATGGCAAACCACCACAGTATTCTTCCCATGAGACCCCCATGAACTGTATAAAAAGGCAAAAATATATGATGCAAAAACATGAGTCCCCCAGGTTGGAAGGTGTCCAGTATGCTACTAGGAAGAGAAAGGGACAGTTTCTAATAACCTCAGGAAGAATGAAGGAGATGGCTCAAAGCTCAGTTATGAATGTGTCTGGTGATGAAAGTAAATCCAGTGCTCTAAGGACCAGTATTGCATAGGAACTTGGAACATTAGTTCCATGAATCAAGGTAAATTGGATAGAGTCAGGCAGGAGATGGCTAGAGTAAACATCAGCATCTTAGGAATCAGTGAACTAAAATGGGTGCAATGGGCAAATTCAATTCAGATGATTATTATATCTACTGCTGTGGGCAAGAATCCCATAAAAGAAATGGAATAGCCCTCATAGTCAACAAAAGAGTCTGAAATGCAGTACTTAGGGACAACCTCAAAAACAATAGAACGATCTCAGTTCATTTCCAAGGCAAACAATTCAACATCACAGTAATCTAACTCTATGCCCAACCATCAATGCCAAAGAAGCTGAGGCTGATCACTTCTTTGAAGACCTACAAATTCTCCTAGAACTAACACACACACACACACACACACACACACACACACACACACAAGATTTCCTATTCATCATAGGGAATAGGAATACAAAAGTAGATAGCCAAGAGATACCTGAAATAACCGGCAAGTTTGGCCTTGGTGTACAAAATGAAGCAGGGCAAAGACTAACAGAATTCTTCCAAGAAAACACACTGGTCAGAGCAAACATATTTTTTCCAAAAACACAGGAGATAACTAAATGGACATCACCAGATGGCCAATACTGAAATCAGATTGAGCTCATTATTTGCATCTGAAGATGGTGAAGCTTATACAGTCAGCAAAATCAAGACCTGGAGCTGACTGTGGCTCAAAGCATCAGCTCCTTATAGCAAAATTTAGACTTAAGCTAAAGAAATCAGGGAAACCACTAGGCTAATCAGGTACAAACTAAATCAAATCATCTATAATTATACAGTGGAGGTGGCAAATAGATTCAAGGGGTTAGATCTGGTAAACATAGTGCATAAAAAACTATGGACAGAGATTTGTGATATTGTACAGGTGGCACTGACCAAAACCATCCCCAAGAAAAAGAAATGTAATAAGGAAAAGTGGTTGTCTGAGGAAGCTTTACAAAGAGCTGAGGAAAGAAGAGAGCTGAAAAGCAAGGAAGAAAGGGAAAGGTACATCCAACTAAATTCAGAGTTTGAAAGAATAGCAAAGAGAGAATAGAAGTATGAAGTATGC
>SJYV01015821.1:0-18949 GCA_006410875.1 Neotragus pygmaeus | reverse complement strand
GATGGAGCCAGACCCGGTTGTGTTTTCCAGGCTGTTTGTCCCTGAGCGGCCCCAGCAGAGTGACGGGAATCGTGGGGGGATCCCTGAGCGTGGAGTGTCGGTACCAAAAGGAATTCATAAACAATTACAAATACTGGTGCAAAGCCCCGTGTTTGTTATTGGGGAACATAGTGGAGACCAGAGAGTCAGAGAGAGAAGTGAGGAGGGACCGCGTGTCCATCAGAGACCGTCCTGCAAGCCTCGCCTTCACAGTGACCTTGGAGAGCCTCAGAGAGGAGGATGCGGGAAGGTACCAGTGTGGGATCGATATGCTACTTTCGTTTAACCACGCCTTCCAGGTGGAGGTGTCTGTGATCCCAGGTGAGCATCCTCCACCCTCACTCCAGCACCAGGCTGGTCACCTGGACTCTCAGGAAGGCAGCGGGACAGAAAGGCTGGGCCAGGATGACCGTGAGGGGGTGGGCGGGGAGCTGGCTGCGGGTGGTGTCTTGGGCCCATGTTCGTTTGCACACAGGCACGTCTCTGTCTCTGGCTGGGGCCACCCTAGAGCTACATGTGGACACCGTCAAGGTGGGTGTCTTCCTGCTTCACGGGCTGGCGGGCATCCTGCTCTGGAATCCAGGCTGCCTGCTCTCCTGACAAGTGCACATCCGCTCTCAAGGGGCCCGTGTCTCTTTCTGGGCTGTGCAGGGTCCTGCCTACAGGGGCGCACTCTCACAAGGCCCCAGTGCATACAGGCTGGCCTTGACCCTGGGGCCCTGAGGACCTGAGATGGGCCATGACCCCTGAGCCCAAGGGTGGGACCTGCTCCAGAGCCCGCACCTGTGCCAGGCTTCTCCACCACGATCCCCGCTTCAGTACATACCCTGTCCTTGTGCTGGCCCAGAGGCCACCAGTGGCCCTACAGTGTTCCGCAAGGACCTCCTGGCATTCTGGGGGTTTCCCTTGTAATCCCTACAAAGCTTACAAAGGAGCCCCTACTCTGTCCCTCGGGACTCACCCTGCCCAGCCAGGCTGACCCTGCCTGCCCCTCTTGCTTTCCACTTGGCATTGACTGTGCCCACCTGGCCAGGGTGCATCTGGAGGGGTGGGGGAGGGGGGCCCAGGGTGCTGGAGGCCTGAGTGAGGCCATGGGGAGCGGTGGACACGCACATCTGACCAGATGGCCTGAGTGACCTTGACTGTGTGAGTCACAGCCACACGGGGACAGAGTGTGAGACCCGGGGAAGGAAACGGGGCCTGCCCTGTGCTTCTCCCTCAGCCCCTGCTACAGCCACCAGCCCCGAGAGGCCCACAGGCTCCCCAGGCTCTCCCACGACCCTGCCAGTGCCCACCCGGAGCACCGCGTCTGGTCAGGAGACCCCCGACCCTGGCCAACCTCCTCGGTAAGGGGCCCACGTCCCAGGACATTGGCACCCGGGTGGTTTCTCCTCTGGGTGAGGGGACAGGTGGGGGATTTGGGTCTTCCGTCTCCGGGCCCCTCGTTTATTCCCACACCTGACTGTGAAGGTCCTACTACGTGTCTGGTGCTCTGCTGTGATGCAGGTAAGACCACCCAGGCAGGATCCAGCTCTGATGAGAGCTGTGCTGAAAGGGGGAGGTCACGCCCGGGACCAGCCCGCACAGAGTTACCATGTGAATCTGGCGGTTTGTCATGAGTACTACAGATACCAGTCACTGGGGTTTGGTGAGAGTGTGTGGGGAAGGTGATTACATTTGCTATCTGATACATGATAATCAGGGACGCCTGGCTGAATCCTTTTAGGAGACACCTGCAGGATTTGAGGATCCTGGCATTCAGGGTTCCAGGCAGAGAGAAAAGTGCAAATTTCCCACAGAAGGAGCCCTCAGGACCCCGGCCCAGGGCAGGGAGGAAGCAGGTGCCCTGGGCATTGGTGGCCGCTGCACTCTGTCTCCTCCCTCTTCCCAGCCCTGGTCATTGGTGCCCTCCTGTTGAAGGCCCCAGGTGTGAAGGGCAGAGAGAACTAAGGCAGTCATTTATTCATCCATCAACTACCATGCACTCTTTTTTGCTTTGACTTTTCACCATATAACTTTTCTAAATTTAATTTTTATTTTATATTAGATTATAAAGTATAGAGTATATCACAGACTTTTTAAAATTAATTTTTTTAATTGAAGGGTAATTGTTTTATAGAATGGTACTGGTTTCTGCCAAACACCAACATCTATCAGCCATGATTATTAGAGCAGACCAGAGACTTTTCAGTGTTGACCTTTGGAGATGCGTCCTCAGTTGCTAAGTCATCCAATTCTTTGCGACACCTTGGACTGTAGACTAGCAGGCTTCTCTGCCCGTGGACTTTTCCAGGCAAGAATACTGGAGTGGGTGCAGTTTCCTACTTCAGAGGATCTTCCTGACCTAGGGATCGAACCCGCATCTCTTAGACCTTGGGTCTTTGGAGGTATCAGGCTGGTACCAGTTTCAACCAGTGACTAAAGCAGTCCCTTTCTTTTTGGGAAATCTGTTTACAGGAGAGCAGACATCACACAAAAAAGCCTACTACTGATTACTATACCCTGGAAAGGATAACCCCACATGTGGAGGGCCTTGGAAAAAATCCTTCTCCTGCCCAGATCCCGCCAGGATCCCTGGTCTCCCTCATGTGATTCTCATGGCCACGTGCACCCTCATGCTCCCAGTCCTAATTCTCAAGGGCTATTATTAAGCAGAGACAAGTGAGCAGAGGGCTTTAGAGTGGGCTGCCCTGTCCGGGGATGATGCTTACGTGGATGGTCCTGGACTCAGGGCACAGGGACGGGGGTGGGGAGGCACTGAGGGACCAGGGTCCCCTCTAAGGATGCTGCTCACTGTCTGTCCCCGTGTCCCCCACAGGCCCCTGCTGGGCAGCGTCCATTTCCTGCTCCTGGTCTTCCTGAAGGTGCCCCTGCTCCTGGGCATGCTCGGTGCTGTCCTCTGGGTCCACNCTAAGGATGCTGCTCACTGTCTGTCCCCGTGTCCCCCACAGGCCCCTGCTGGGCAGCGTCCATTTCCTGCTCCTGGTCTTCCTGAAGGTGCCCCTGCTCCTGGGCATGCTCGGTGCTGTCCTCTGGGTCCACAGGCCTCTGAGGAGCTCTGCAGACAGGCAGAGTCAGTCCATTTATGAGAACCAGTAGCCCCCGTGTTCCTCGTGTCCTCTTCGATGATGCAGTCTGACCGCAGGATGGAAACGACCTTCTGTCCAGCTGTCCTGTATCACACTCCACCTCTCTCTCAGAACTTCTTTGTAACTTTTTTCCTAGAACATGGTTCTCATAAATCCAAAGTGTAACCTACTCAATAGTTTCTTCTGAACTGTAACTATAGATCAACATCGAGTACGTACCTTCTGGTTAACTCACAGGGCATCGCTTATGTACTGATGTCTTGGGCCCTCTCCCTGCAGTCTTCATCCCCAGGAGTGTGCAAGCCTTCCTTTGGATCTGTTTTGGTGGATCTGGGGAGTTCCATGGTCTCCCCCACCATCTGGACTACCACAATCACCCACCTTCCACAGGGCTCGGATCCACCATGGGGAATCTTCCAGTTGCTGAATCCGTCTAATTAATTATGCATTCTGAAGCTCAAGAAATAACAATGCAGAAAATTCATGAGTCCTTTGGGCCCACTGAGGCTGAATTCTGAGTCAAAACTCCGTTGTTCACAGAGCTTCCTAAGCCTCTGCTCTGTCTAATGGACCAAAGGGCCATGTTGGGCTTCTCCAATTGGTGTCAGTTCAGAACAGAATCCAGAGTTGCCTGAAAAACTGATTATTCCCTCCTTATGCTCAGTCAGACTGGTCAGTGTGTTCAGGTCCTTTGTGGATGGCTGGTAGAACAGTAAGAGTACACAGTTTATGCAACATAACAGAGTCCTTCCTTCCTCCTGTCCAAGAGTAACTGAAACCCTTTCCCACCCCATCATCCAAGGCCCGTGGTTTTAGACCTGGTTCAAGTTTGGAAATAGATTGGGGGGGCCATGACTGTTTCCTCTGTCCAATAGCCTAGTCTCTCCTACTTATAGCAACAAAGAAAGGCTTGGGTAGGCTGCCCACCGATTTCAGTTCAAGGTGTACCATGATGAACTTGTGGGCACCAAGCATCTCCGGAAGGTAGGTTACCGTCATGACTCGTCCATTTGAAGCAGCTGAGCCCGGGGGAATGTCACCAGCTTTTCATTCAGGAAACATATAGAGACGAACAAAGTAGCAAGCACTAATTCAGGCAATGGTTCCAACCATGAACAAACAGAAGAAAGAGCTCAGCTTAAAAAATTTTTTTGCTTGAACATTAAATGTTTTTCCTCTTCTGGGTCTTTGCTGCCGTGTGGGGTACTCTCTAGTTGTGGCACGCAGGCTTCTCTTGGTGGTGGCGCCCCTTTTTGTGAAGCATGGGTTCCAGGGCACAGGAGCCTCAGTAGCTGGGAGTTCCTCGCTCCAGAACACAAGCCGATCAGCTGCGGCAAAAGGCTTAGTTGCTCCACGGCATGTGGGATCTTCCTGGATCAGGGACGGAACCCTTGTCTCCTGCATCAGCAGGCAGATTCTTTACACTGAGCCGCCAGGGAAGCCCAAGAGCTCAGCTTTATGGCACTCACATACCAGCTGGTTGACACAGATGATTAACAAACACAAGAATACAGGTATGCAGACATGCAGAAATGTCAAAGTCCAAGTTGAAGTGTATCTTGGAATTACATCAAATCAGGTAAGGTGTTATGGGTGCAGTTGTGAGGGGTGACTTCTGTCAGGCTCTGTGAATAGGGCTGTATTTAACTGAAATCAGAAGAAAGAAATGGAGTGAGCCCTGTGGGTATCTTGAGGAAGAGCCTTTGGGCGAAGGGAAGGCCAGATGAAAATGTCCTGCCGTGGGCGCACTTTCGATGGGGATCCAGGGAAGACTAGGGAGCAGATGCCTGCAGGGTCCGGTGGTGCCATGTTCTCCAAGAATCATGGTCCAGTCCTGTTTCCCAGCCTGAGCAGGAAAAGACAGACCAGGATTGGAGAACTTGGTCTTCTGAAAGCAGGGGAGCCCTGAGAAAGGCGTTGATCACTGACCCACTCAACAGCCCAGTAGTTGAACTGCGACATGCACATATTGTGTAAAGACACCAGGCCATGAGGCAAGATGAGGACCCTGCATTCATGGGGTCACAGCCCAGCAGGAGACATGCTGGGAACCCCAAATCCCAGGTCTGATGAAAGCCTAGGGGATGTCATAGGTGCCAAGAGACCGTAGCTGGGGAGCCAACATCAGCTGGGAGGGTGGATGAGGGTGCCCAGTCATGGATGTTGGTGGGTCAGGCAGAGGAGCAGGGATTCAAGGGTCTGGACCAGGCCAGAAGTGAGCAGGGCAGTAGCCCGGGGTGGACCTGCAACAGGATGTTGAGGCCGAACACTGGGCCTTTGGGTGCTGCCAAGAGGTGTGTGGAGGGAGCCAGTCAGAACACGGGGCTTCGTCCTGGGAAGGGCAGGCATCCAGCCCTGCCATGCACTGTGACTCAGGTCTACTGCCTGTGACCAGAACTGAGGAGAGTCAGGATCTGCAGGGCAGCAGGTAGACACCCTGGGGTGTGCAGATCAGCTTAAGAAGCTGGAATAACCTACCCGAGGGCAGGAAAGCAGGCCCCCCATGCCCCCACCCCAGTGCCTGGGAAAATAGGGCTTAAAGGCCCAGCACGGCACACGAACAAGCCACCTTCAGTGAAGGCAGTCTGCCTCCTCTCTGCAGACGGTCCCCTCCCTCATCTCTGCACAGTGAAGAGGCCCCTGCTCATCGCGTGGATCCAGCAGAGGCCCCAGCAGCCAGAGCCCTCGGGCCCCTGGTGTACAATCACCCCTCTGTGCCACTGGTGGGGGAGGAGGCTCCTCTCAGCCCCAGCTCCCCATCCCTCCACCCAGCGTCTTCTGCTCCGACCTCCTGTCCGTTCCCAGTCTCTCCCTGGTTCTCAAAGGGGAGTAGACTCTGTCCAGAGGCAGAGCATGGAAAGGCTGGGAACCACTGCTCTGAGTCTAATGTAGGCAGCGAGGGGCCCAAGACGGGGGAAGCCACGGCCGAGGGGTGTGTACCCTGGGGAGAACCAGAGCCAAGGTGGAACGCAGGAAGTTGTCTGGGGTCACGGGGCAGACTTGCGGGGCAGGAAGTGGACTTGGGGGTCCTGCAGGGTGCCGGGGGTCCTGCAGGGTGCCTGCGGTCCCAGGTCATGGGGACACAGACCCTGCATCATCTCCACCAAGCCCAGAGAGGATGGATGAGCATGGCATCCTCATCGGAGTGTCCATCCTGACAGCAGGGAGATGATGTATCACAGAAGCCAAGGAGACCCCACAGAAGAGGAACACAGCTTGGTGTTGCTGCCGGAGCGTGTGTGAGACTGAGAGAGGACCTGCTGTGTGGGGTGGGGAGGGGGCAGCATCCTAGGTTGGGGAACCCTGGACAGGTCCAGTCCCTGGACTGAGCAGAGCTTGAGGGCAGCGGGTCCGAGCACCTGGACCAGCCGTGTGCTTTTCCCCCTAAGCTTCCTGCCCCCTGACCCCTGGACCACCTGAGCTGACCCGGGGCGGGACCAGGAAGCAGAGAGGCCCAGAGGAGCAGAAGTGGGTGCTGGGAGGGACTCCTCTGAAGAGGCTCCACTCTGTCCCTGCCTGAGGCCTGGCTGCTGCAGGTGGCATCCCTGCTGGGGAAATGACCCCGAGGGGCAGGGCCGGGTGGCTGCCTTCAGCTCTGCTGCTGCTCCAGCTCCCAGGTGAGCGGCTCAGCCCTTCCTGCGGGAGGGGAGGGGCAGGGCCGGAGCTGAGTGAGCAGGGGGCCAGCAGCGGGGGTCAGGGAGAAGGTTCCAGAAGGGGCCGCCGCCTGTCTCAGCAGTGAGCAGGAGGGTTCAGGGCGCGGAGCAGGTGAGGCTGGTCCACTGTGCTGGTGGGAGGGGGCGCCTGTGATGGTCACACCTCAACGTTCACTGTCAGAGATGACCTCTTGGCTCCTCCCACGGACACACACACAGTTCTTTCCAGCCTGGGCCCTTCCCTTCTCCGTAGACACCCTCTCCTCTGTGAGGAGGGTACTCGTCCCCCCTCAGCCTCCCCTGGGCCTGAGGAAACGTNGCAGGAGACATGCTGGGAACCCCAAATCCCAGGTCTGATGAAAGCCTAGGGGATGTCATAGGTGCCAAGAGACCGTAGCTGGGGAGCCAACATCAGCTGGGAGGGTGGATGAGGGTGCCCAGTCATGGATGTTGGTGGGTCAGGCAGAGGAGCAGGGATTCAAGGGTCTGGACCAGGCCAGAAGTGAGCAGGGCAGTAGCCCGGGGTGGACCTGCAACAGGATGTTGAGGCCGAACACTGGGCCTTTGGGTGCTGCCAAGAGGTGTGTGGAGGGAGCCAGTCAGAACACGGGGCTTCGTCCTGGGAAGGGCAGGCATCCAGCCCTGCCATGCACTGTGACTCAGGTCTACTGCCTGTGACCAGAACTGAGGAGAGTCAGGATCTGCAGGGCAGCAGGTAGACACCCTGGGGTGTGCAGATCAGCTTAAGAAGCTGGAATAACCTACCCGAGGGCAGGAAAGCAGGCCCCCCATGCCCCCACCCCAGTGCCTGGGAAAATAGGGCTTAAAGGCCCAGCACGGCACACGAACAAGCCACCTTCAGTGAAGGCAGTCTGCCTCCTCTCTGCAGACGGTCCCCTCCCTCATCTCTGCACAGTGAAGAGGCCCCTGCTCATCGCGTGGATCCAGCAGAGGCCCCAGCAGCCAGAGCCCTCGGGCCCCTGGTGTACAATCACCCCTCTGTGCCACTGGTGGGGGAGGAGGCTCCTCTCAGCCCCAGCTCCCCATCCCTCCACCCAGCGTCTTCTGCTCCGACCTCCTGTCCGTTCCCAGTCTCTCCCTGGTTCTCAAAGGGGAGTAGACTCTGTCCAGAGGCAGAGCATGGAAAGGCTGGGAACCACTGCTCTGAGTCTAATGTAGGCAGCGAGGGGCCCAAGACGGGGGAAGCCACGGCCGAGGGGTGTGTACCCTGGGGAGAACCAGAGCCAAGGTGGAACGCAGGAAGTTGTCTGGGGTCACGGGGCAGACTTGCGGGGCAGGAAGTGGACTTGGGGGTCCTGCAGGGTGCCGGGGGTCCTGCAGGGTGCCTGCGGTCCCAGGTCATGGGGACACAGACCCTGCATCATCTCCACCAAGCCCAGAGAGGATGGATGAGCATGGCATCCTCATCGGAGTGTCCATCCTGACAGCAGGGAGATGATGTATCACAGAAGCCAAGGAGACCCCACAGAAGAGGAACACAGCTTGGTGTTGCTGCCGGAGCGTGTGTGAGACTGAGAGAGGACCTGCTGTGTGGGGTGGGGAGGGGGCAGCATCCTAGGTTGGGGAACCCTGGACAGGTCCAGTCCCTGGACTGAGCAGAGCTTGAGGGCAGCGGGTCCGAGCACCTGGACCAGCCGTGTGCTTTTCCCCCTAAGCTTCCTGCCCCCTGACCCCTGGACCACCTGAGCTGACCCGGGGCGGGACCAGGAAGCAGAGAGGCCCAGAGGAGCAGAAGTGGGTGCTGGGAGGGACTCCTCTGAAGAGGCTCCACTCTGTCCCTGCCTGAGGCCTGGCTGCTGCAGGTGGCATCCCTGCTGGGGAAATGACCCCGAGGGGCAGGGCCGGGTGGCTGCCTTCAGCTCTGCTGCTGCTCCAGCTCCCAGGTGAGCGGCTCAGCCCTTCCTGCGGGAGGGGAGGGGCAGGGCCGGAGCTGAGTGAGCAGGGGGCCAGCAGCGGGGGTCAGGGAGAAGGTTCCAGAAGGGGCCGCCGCCTGTCTCAGCAGTGAGCAGGAGGGTTCAGGGCGCGGAGCAGGTGAGGCTGGTCCACTGTGCTGGTGGGAGGGGGCGCCTGTGATGGTCACACCTCAACGTTCACTGTCAGAGATGACCTCTTGGCTCCTCCCACGGACACACACACAGTTCTTTCCAGCCTGGGCCCTTCCCTTCTCCGTAGACACCCTCTCCTCTGTGAGGAGGGTACTCGTCCCCCCTCAGCCTCCCCTGGGCCTGAGGAAACGTTTGGAGGCTCCTGCCTCCACTTCCTCCAGCCCCAGGGCCCCCTTGCAGGACCCACATCCTTGGTGTCCCCAGCCCTGGCCCGCCTCCGACGAGGAGCTGGCTGTGTTTTCCAGGCTGTTTGTCCCTGAGCGGCCCCAGCAGAGTGACGGGAATCGTGGGTGAATCCCTGAGCGTGGAGTGTCGGTACCAGGAGGGATTCATAGATGACAAATTCTGGTGCACACCCCTGTGTTTGTGGAGGATGGTGGAGACCAGAGAGTCAGCGAGAGAAGTGAGGAGGGGCCGCGGGTCCATCAGAGACCATCCTGCAAGCCTCGCCTTCACAGTGACCTTGGAGAGCCTCAGAGAGGAGGATGCGGGAACGTACCGGTGTGGGATCGATGTGCCACTTTCGTGTAACCCCGCCTTCCAGGTGGAGGTGTCTGTGACCCCAGGTAGCATCCTCCGCCCTCACTCCTCGTCACCCGGACCCTCGGGAAGGCAGCGGGACAGAAAGGCTGGGCCAGGATGACCGGGAGGGCTGGGCGGGGAGCTGGCTGCGGGTGGTGTCTTGGGCCCATGTTCGTTTGCACACAGGCACGTCTCTGTCTCAAGGTGGAGACATTCATGCACATTCCTGCTTCACGGGCTGGGGGGTATCCTGCTCTGAGGTTCAGGCTGCCTGCTGTCCTCACAAGGGCACGTCCCCTCTCAAGGGGCCTGCGTCTCTTTCTGGCCTGGGCAGGGCCTGCCTATGGGGGGCGAATTCTCACAAGGCCCCACTGCATACAGGCTGGCCTTGACCCCGGAGCCCTGAGGACCTGAGACGAGCCTGCCCCTGAGCCCAGGGGTGGGACCTGCTCCAGAGCCCACATCTGCACCGGGCTTCACCACGATCCCCACTTCCAGTATCCGCCCTGCCCTTGTGCTGGCCCAGAGGCCACCGGTGACCCTACAGTGTTCTGCAAGGACCTCCTGGCATTCTGGGGGTTTCTCTTGTAATCCCAAGGAAAGCGCAAAAAGGTGGCCCCAACCTGAGTGGGCCTCCCTCTGTCACTCTGGGGGACTTCCTCCTGCCCTGCCCGGCTTAGCCTGCTTCTCCCTCTTTTTCTCCACTCTGCATCTGACTGTGCCCACCTGGCCAGGGTGCACCTGGAGGGGTGGGGGAGGGGGGCCCAGGGTGCTGGAGACCTGGGTGAGGCCATGGGGAGCGGTGGACACGCACATCTGACCAGATGGCCTGGTGACCTTGACTGTGTGAGTCACAGCCACACGGGGACGGAGTTCGGGACTCAGGGAAGGAAACGGGGCCTGCCCTCTGCTTCTCCCTCAGCCCCTGCTACAGCCACCAGCCCCGAGAGGCCCACAGGCTCCCCAGGCTCTCCCACGACCCTGCCAGTGCCCACCTGGAGCACCGCATCTGGTCAGGAGACCCCCGACCCTGGCCAAACTCCTCGGTAAGGGGCCCACGTCCCAGGACATTGGCACCTGGGTGGTTTCTCCTCTGGGTGAGGGAACAGGTGGGGGATTTGGGTCTTCCGTCTCCGGGCCCCTCGTTTATTCCCACACCTGACTGTGAAGGCCCTACTACATTCCTGATGCTCTGCTGTGGATGCTGGTAAGACCAACCAGGCAGGATCCTACTCTGATGAAAGTTGTGCTATAACGGAGAAGTCATACCCTGGACCAGCCCACACAGAGTTCCCATGTAAATCTGGTGGTTTGTGACGGGTACTACGGAGAGATACTAGTCACTGGGGTTTTGGTGACAGTGTGTGGAGGAAGGTGATCAGATTTGCTATCTGATACATGATAATCAGGGATGCCTGGCTGAATCCTTTGAGGGGAGACCTGCAGGATCTGGGGAACCTGGCATTCAGGTTTCTGCAGAAATAAGGCTCCAGATAGAGAGAAAAGTGAGTGCAAATATCCCATAAAAGGAGGCTTTGGGACCCAGTCCAGGGCAGAGCAGGTGGCAGAAGCTCTGGGCATCACTGACCCTGGCACTGCGGCCCCTGCCCCACGAGCCTTGGTCAGACGTGTCATCCTGACGAAGAACCCCAGTCAGCAGGGGCGGAGAGAGCTCGGGAGTCATTCGTTCATCTATCAACTACTTCCATCGCTTGTTTTTTTAACGTTCACCATATGACTTTTTATTTAATTTTTATTTCATGTTAGAGTATGAACTTTTTTTTAACGTGAACATTAATAAAAAACAAGTGATGGTAGTAGTTGATGGATGAATGAATGACTCCTGAGCTCTCTCCGCCCTGTATATATGCTGTATATATGTTAGAGTGTACGGCAAATGTTTAAGGGCTGGTCTTCAGTGGTATCGGGCTGGTACGAGTTTCTCCCTGTGAATAGAACAGTTCCTTCCTTCATGGAAAACACTGTTTATAGGAGAGGAGACACGACTGATGGCTGTACCCCGGATAGGGTAGCCCCATGCGAGGAGGGCCTTGGAAGGAATCCTCCTCCTGCTCAGATCCCGCCGGGATCCCTGGTCCCCCTCACGTGATTCTCACCCTCATGCTCACAGGCCTAATTCTCAAGGGGATTGTTAAGCAGAGAAAGGAGAGCAGAGGGCCTTAGAGCGGGGCTGCCCTGTCCGGGGGTGATCTTCATGTGGATTGCTGTGGCCTCGGCTCTGGAGGGCGGGGGTGGAGAGACCAGGGCATCTCTCTAAGGATGCGGTTCACTGTCCCTGTGTCCCACACAGGCCCCCACTGGGCAGCGCCCACTTTCTGCCGGGCAGCGTCCACTTCCTGTCGGGCAGCGCCCACTTCTTGCTGCTGGTCTTCCTGAAGGTGCCCCTGCTCCTGGGCATGCTCGATGCAGCCCTCCGGGCCCACAGGCCCTCGAGAAGCTGAGAGCCGGTGACATCTGTTGCTATGCCTGCCCAGGGTCACAGCCCCCTCTGGCGGATGGAAATGGCTCCTGACCAATAAATTCGGTGCCAGTGTGGCTCTCAGAACTCTCAGTGAACTTTTGGGAAACTTTTTCTTGCAATGTATCATACAAACAAAAGAATATACCTAATAAATGCCTACTCTTTAAACCATGAATACTCTATAACTCTTGAGTGTATATGTTGCAGCTTAAGTGATAGACATCGTTAAAACTTTTGAAGCCCTAACAAAGTTCCTCCTTTAACTCTGGATTTGACATTCATCATCTCCTTTCTTCATGGTTTTACCATATATACGCACATGATTTTCCAGAGTGTGTATGTATACAGAAATACAGTTTTGTCAACCCAGCACCTTCTTTGTCAATTTAATTTAATGTTTGTTTTATAATGGAATAGAGTTGATTTACAATGTTGTGTTAGCTTTAGCTGTACAGTAAAATGATTCTGTTATACATACATATCAGTTCAGTTCTCAGTTCAGTCACTCAGTTGTGTCCAACTCTTTGCGACCCCATGAATTGCAGCATGCCAGGCCTCCCTGTTCATCACTAACTCCCAGAGTTCACCCAAACTCACGTCCATTGAGTCGGTGATGCCATCCAGCCATCTCATCCTCTGTTGTCCCCTTCTCCTCCTGCCCCCAATTCCTCCCAGCATCAGAGTCTTTTCCAGTGAGTCAACTCTTCGCATGAGGTGGCCAAAGTATTGCGGTTTCAGCTTTAGCATCAGTCCTTCCAATGCAGAGTTCCAAAGAATAGCAAGGAGAGATAAGAAAGCCTTCCTCAGCGATCAATGCCATACATACATATACATATATCCATTTTTTAGAATCTTCTCCCTTAGAGGTTGTTCCAGAGTATTGACTAGACGTCCCTGTGCTCCACCGTAGGTCCTTGTCGACTAACTATTTTATTCAATATATATAGTAATATGTATATGTTAACCTGAAACCCCTAATTTATCCTCCCCTCAGAGCATTCATATATTTTTAACAGTCCCCAAGATGACTTTATTTTCATTTTCCAGCTATTTTTAGATGTAACTGATGCACAGCATCAGTTTCTCCGTGTGTGCACACCACGCCTTCCTCATCTCTTCACCTGCTGCTATTGCGGTGAACACGGGTGTGTGGACATTCTTCAAGATCCTGTTTTCACTTCCTTCTGATACGCATCTAGAAGAGGGACGGCCAGGTGACCTGGCAGTTCTTCTCTTCAGGTTTCGAGGAAGCTCCATGCTGTTTTACACAGTGGTGACGGAGCGCAGCGACTCCCTTTCCCCACGTTCTTGCCAGCACTTGCGAGGGGTCATCTTCTTGGTGACTGCCATTCTACAGGCGTGAAGCGATTTGCATTTCCCTGGTGGTTAGTGATGTTGACTGTCTTTTCATGGACCTGTTGGCCATGAAATAGACACTTTGGAAAACTGTCTACTCAATTTCTCTGCCGTTTTTCTTTTTGGCCACACCTCTAGGCTTGTGGGATCTTGGTTCCCCAAGCAGGAATTGAACCCATGCCCTAGGCAGTGAAAGTGTGGCATGCTCATCACGGGGCTGCAGAGACGGAATTCCTCACTGCAATTTTTAAACTGGATTTCTTTTTTCGTGTTGAGTTGTATGATTTCNGAGAAAGCAAGAAGATGGCGACAGTAAACGTTAGGCTGGCTGCTGTCTCTTATACACATCTCTAGGCAGTGAAAGTGTGGCATGCTCATCACGGGGCTGCAGAGACGGAATTCCTCACTGCAATTTTTAAACTGGATTTCTTTTTTCGTGTTGAGTTGTATGATTTCTTTATATATTTGAGATATTAACCCCTTATCCCGAAGTATGGTTTGCAAATTTTTTCTCCCAGTCTGTAAGTTTCCTTTTCTTTCTTTCTTTTTTTTTTTTTTTGGATTGCTTCTTTTACTGTGCATAAGCTTTAAAATTTGATGCAGTCCCACTTAATAATTTTTGCTTGTATTGATTATGCTTTGGGTGTTATATTAAAAAAATCATCGCCAAGACCAATGTCACAGAGCTTTTTCCCTACGTTTGATTTTTGTGTATTCTCGGACTTTTTCCCTAGACTCTTTATCCTGTTTTATTTGTCTAATTGACTCTGAAAACTGGTACAGCATTGTTACAGCTTTATTAAAAGTCTTGCTATATGATAGGACATTACTGCACATTGTTGTCTGACATTAGGAGTCTTTGCAAATATTGGCCATCCCCTCTTCCATATAAATTTTACAATTAATCAAATTTAAAAAGAAGAATAAACTATGTTGAGAAAAAAAACACAAGATCATTTTAACTGAAGCAGAAAAAATATTTGATAAAATTCAACACTTTTTCATCATGAAAAACATTCAAGAAACTAGAAATAAAAAGAGAAACTACAATATATAGCAACCCTGCTAAAACCTGACTTGCTCCTTCTAGCTTAGACAATCAAATCACCTATAATAATTTGGAATTTGGTTTCTTCGTTTCTAGTTTCATTTCTTTTGTTTCTCATTCTGTTTATTCCATGAGCTAATCAAAGCCTCGAGTCAAAGTCATCCTCATAAACACCCTGGTCTTCCTCCTGCTTTTAAAGGGAAGCCTTTTCACGATTTGCTTTTTTTTTCCTTTGGCCATCCCCTGAGGTTTGTGGGACTTCCCTCGTGACTCAGCTGGTAAAGAATCTGCCTGCAATGTGGGAGACCTGGCTTTGATCCCTGGGTTGGGAAGATCCCCTGGAGGAGGAAACAGCTACCCACTCCAGTATTCTGGCTGGAGAATTCCACAAACTATATAGTCCATGGGGTTGCAAAGACTCGGACATGACTGAGTGACTTTCACTTTTGGCATTGAAAGTGTGGAGTCCTACCTACTCAATCCTCAGGGAAGTCCCTACCACTGGTTTTAATGTCTGCAGAATGTTTCCTTACAGATGTCTTTCCATTCTTAGCTTATCATGAAAAGTACTGGATTTTTATATAACACTTTGCATGTTGTTGTCCAGTCGTCCAGTCGTGTCCAACTCTTTACGACTCTGTGGACTGCAGCACACCAGGCCTCCTTGTCCCTCACCACCTCCCGGAGTTCACCCAAGTTCATGTCCATTGAATTGGTGATGTCATCCAACCATCTCATCCTCTGTCACCCCCTTCTCCTGCCCTCAACCTTTTCCAGCATCATGGTCTTTTCCAATGGATCAGCTCTTTGCATCAGGTGGCCAGAGTATTGGAGCTTCAACTTCAGCATCAGTCCTTCCACTGAGTATTCAGGGTAATGTGGTTTCTCTCCTTTATTACATTCAGTTCAGTTCAGCTCAGTCCTTCAGTTGTGTCCAGCTTCTTTGCGACCCCATGAACTGCAGCACACCAGGCCTCCCTGTCCATCACCAACTCCCAGAATCCACCCAAACCCATGTCCATGGAGTCAGTGATGCCATCCAACCATCTCATCCTCCGTCGTCCCCTTCTCCTCCTGCCCTCAATCTTTCCCAGCATCAGGGTCTTTTCAAATGAGTCAGCTCTTTGTATCATGTGGCCAAAGTACTGGAGTTTCAGCTACAACATCAATCTTACCAACGAACACCCAGGGCTGATCTCTTTTAGGATGGACTGGTTGGATCTCCTTGCAGTCCAAGGGACTCTCAAGAGTCTTCTCCAACACCACAGTTCAAAAGCATCAATTCTTTGGCGCTCAGCCTTCTTCACAGTCCAATTCTCACGTCCATACATGACTACTGGAAAAACCATAGCCTTGACTAGATGGACCTTTGTTGGCAAAGTAATGTCTCTGCTTTTTAATATGCTGTCTAGGTTGGTCATAACTTTCCTTCCAAGGAGTAAGCATCTTTTAATTTCATGGCTGCAATCACCATCTGCAGTGATTTTGGAGCCCCCCCCCCAAATAAAGTCTGACACTGTTTCCACTGTTTCCCCATCTATTTCCCATAACGTGATGGGACAACATGCCATGATCTTAGTTTTCTGAATGTTGAGTTTGAAGCCAACTTTTTCACTCTCCTCTTTTACTTTCTCTTTAGTGCTTTCTTGCTTTCTTCCATAAGGGTGGTGCCATCTGCATATCCAAGGGAACTCCCTAAATTTTTTATAGCAGCAACAGACTTGCTCCACCTTCCCAGAGCAGTGAAGATGTTGGGGCAGTGAACTGACTGATTCTGAGAAAACCTGGGGAGACTCATATCCCAAACCCTTTCCTACTTCCCGTCACTTTCTTGGTGCCCATCGCACCCCAGCACGTGACTACAGTCCTCTCACTCCTCCCAGCCCTTCTGAGTGTGTGCTGAGCCACCATAGCACAGGACTTCCAGGGACAGCTCCCCGTCCAGTTTGGCTCTGGACACCTGGGAAGAAATACCCTCACCTGCCTCTCAGAACTGCTCTTGAAGAGTTTTACACCTGGGTTATATAGACTGTGATCTGAATTAAATGATATCTGGTTAAGATTAGAATTTGTCCTATTATTAGTGAGGAAAGCCAGTCCGCTGGCTTCTTCTCGGCCTCTTGTCCTGGGCTTTTTTCTTTTTTGGCTACACCCTGTGGCATGCAGGATCTGAGTTCTTGGACCAGGGATGGAACCTAAGCCCCCTGCAGTGGAAGCACAGAGTCTTAACCCCTGGACCGCCAGGGAAGCCCCTATCCTGCGCTTATTTTAATCCTACTCTTCACCTAGTGTCTGAAGTCTTGCCCAGGGTACGAATAAGGACACACCGTGCTAACCACATCCCGGAACTCTGTTTTTGGAACTTCTCATACATTTCCTAATTAAATTCTCATAACAACTCTTATTAGTCCATTTTACAGATATAAACACAGAGGCTCAGAAAGATTAAGTAAGTTGTCCATAGTTATATGGGTTATATGTGGTGCTCACGGGGTTAGAGCCCTGGTTTGTCTCATTTCGTAGCTGGCACATTTATGCGCTTGGTTGTAACACCTGGACAGAGGCATCAGCAGGTGTGCCAGCACGGACACCTGACATGCGAGTTGGAGAGTTTCCTGCTGCTGGGACCCATTGCTGTCATGGAGAATCATTTCTGGAGCTGACACCAGACCCAAGGCCTGCTAGGTCAGATACCTGCTCCTCTGACCCTTCTGCAGACACAGGCCCCCTTTCTCCCTTGCACAGCTCCCTAGCTTCCTCTTTCTTACCTAGTGCAGACTCTCATGCCCTGTGACCCAGCCCCGCCAAGAAAGAGCACTGCTTATGCTGAATAATTAAAAGCAGGAAACACTCACTCTATAAAAGGAAGTGAATGAGTAAGAAACTCAAAGGCGGTCTGGACGGGCAGAGGGCTCCAGCCTGCCTGTGCCAAGAGCTTTGAGAGTCAGCTGGCACCTGGGCGTGCTTCCCAGTTTGTGAGTCGGTGGGGAAAGGAACCCAGAGGCGGGACCATGTGGCTGCCCCCAGCTCTGCTTCTTCTCATTCTCCCAGGTGAGTGGGCTGGGGCCCTGCAGGTGGGACGGGGTGGAGGGTCTGTCCCAGATATGTCTGCATGCTACGTCGCTAAGTCGTGTCCAACTCTTTGCTACCCCATGGACAATCCCACCAGGCTCTTCTATCCATGGGGTTCTCCAGGCAAGAATACTGGAGTGGGTTGCCATGCCCTCCTCCAGAGGATCTTCCTGACCCAGGATTCGAATCCACACCTCTTGCATCTCCTGCCTTGGCAGGTGGGTTCTTTACCACTGTGCCACCTGAGATGCCCTTGTCCCAGGTACAAGGAAGAATATCCTGGGGAAATGAGAGGTGACTTTGTTAATTCATCCAGCGAAAGCTCACTAGGTTCCTCTGTACCAGGCAGGCATCTGGCCCTGAGGAAGGGAAAAGAGAAATATGACTGATCATTAAAAAGAGGAGCTGGAGTTCCCTGGAGGCCCAGCGGTTAGGACCCTGCACTTTCACTGCTGAGGGCCCGGGTTCAATCCCTGGTCAGGGAACTAAGTTCCCACGAGATGAGCAGAACAGCCTTGTGGCAATCATCCATCTGATGAGCCTGGGAGAATGTGAGGATCAGCTCTGCACGTGGAGAAGAGGGACCTCAGAGAGGGAACTGCATGCCAAGGGATGGAGGCTTGAGAAAGGATGCTGGGGTCATGAAGAGGGAGCTCTGAATTCTCAGGGAGCCTTGGGGTGATTGGTTGGAACTGAGGCTGGGAGCACCACAGACAGGACTCTGAGGGGCCCGGGATACCCTGTCCAAGAACGGAGGCTTTCAAAGAGGAAACTGCTGGGTGACTGGAGGGGCTTCTCTTCTGTGGAAAACCACTGCCCCAGTGTCCAGGAGCCAGTGTGGAAGCTTGCACCATGTAGGCGGTAGGTGTGGGTCACAGTGCTCTCTCTCCAGGCCTGGGGACTGATCACGTGACGCTCACAGACCACTCCGTAGAGGGGCTGCAGGAAAGAGCAAGGCCAAGGGGTCTGGAGAGCCGAGTTCCGGTCCCTTGCTGGATTTCCGGTGGGATGGGAGTCCTCGAGCCCTTTCCAGCTCTAATGATGTAGGACTCTGCCACTCAGATGGTAGGGCTGTGGGCGTCCCCGAATTCTCATTGCCATTGTTGATGGTACTGATGCTAAAGAAGCCTTCCGATGATACCTGTGGACGGCTTGTGGACTGGCTTGTCTGTGACAGCCACGTTCACTAACGGCGACCCCAGACGGTCCAGACTCCCAAAGGACGGCCGCTCAGAACATATGCATCTCCCCCCGGGCTCCAGCTTTCCATCTGAGTCCCAAGCCCAGCCCTCCATCTCCTTTCTCTCTTAACCTCAACATCCAGCTCACCGGGAGGCCAAGGAGAAGGGTGTGGGTGGACCGTGCTGGGATCACATGCTCTTACACACATGTACACAACACACTCACCCATACATACCTATGGAATCACATGCCAGTTAACGTCTATATTGTCACACGCTCATAATACAAACACACACACTCATATAGACACACAGACACACATGTAAATTCACTCACAGAAACACAGAATAACACACACACTTGCACAGCCACACACACAC
>SJYV01015815.1:2546-13116 GCA_006410875.1 Neotragus pygmaeus | reverse complement strand
CTTGGACATTATTCCCAGAGAAATAAAAATTATATATCAACATAAAAACTTGAACACAGATGTTTATAACAGCTTTATTTATCATAGTCAAAAACTGGAAACAACCCAGATCTCTTACAAAGTAGTTAAGCAAAAAGTCCTACAAGGAGTGATGTCAGCATCATGGTAGTATGAGAGTCTCTCCCACCTGCCCCACCATTTAACAGCTAAAATTCAGCATCCATCTATGAACAAAGGTATCTCTGTGGGAGATGCTAAATCCAACACCATCTGCCAAGGGACCTGGGAGGAGTAAGGATCTAGGAAGTGTATCGCCCACCTGTGCACCAGGCAGACAGAACTCAGATAAGCAGCAAAACCAGTAGGAATCTGTGAACCTGCTCAATCTTTCCTGGCCATAGTCACAGACAACTAGAAAGTGCTGATTTGTCCGGATACCCACAGATAAAGGAAACTTTGTAGAAGTCCAGGATTACTAAGGAAAACTTCCAGCACTTCACTGGAATATATATATATATTCACTGGAATATACACACACAAACACACACACACATACAAATTTAAAGTTTGGACACACTGGAGAAGATGAGAGGAACATTGCCATCATCACCCTTTTCCCAGGAGGTGCAGCGTGTGGCTGAACTAGTCAATGGTGACTTTTCCTCTGTGAGATAGGAGAGCATGAGTGAGCTCCTGGTTTCCCTAGTTTGCAGAATGCTGCTAGAGAAACTCATCTTTCTCCCATGGCACCAAGTAGGGAAGCAGGACCCCCAGGACTAGGAGGAGGAAGGGGTTCCTGAGAGAGACAGATAAGAATACTATCATTTGTCAAATGGATGTGGTCCCTGTTATGTTCTGAACTCTAGCAGGAAACCCATCCACGAGTCACTGGAAAATCCTCACACAAGGATGACCCTTACCAGGGCTTCATGGCAACAGTGATGTGCTAACTGCCAACCCAAACCACCTTTCACTCTGAGACTGGCTCCTTGTGTGTGCTTCTGTGGGCTGCAGGGAGAACAAGTTTTGGTAGAAAGGAAGTACAGACAGAAAAAAGGCCAGGGTCTGTAATCAAGGGAGAAACCACAAGTTAACTGAAGTGCTAACTTTAGGAAAACAAAAAATAGGCTTTCAGCAACTGGTTTGGTGGAGAGTTAAGATCTAGAGAAAATATACAAGTTTAAATATTCTGTCACAGAGGGAGCAAGAAGCATGGAGTAAGTGTAGCCAAACAAGGTAGGAGATAGACCTAGANCTTTAGGAAAACAAAAAATAGGCTTTCAGCAACTGGTTTGGAGGAGAGTCAAGATCTAGAGAAAATATACAAGTTTAAATATTCTGTCACAGAGGGAGCAAGAAGCATGGAGTAAGTGTAGCCAAACAAGGTAGGAGATAGACCTAGATACAAATTGGTCCAATGGCAAACATTAACGTCTCCCACCTGAAAGTAACTAGTAAAGATCAGAGGAGGTGACAGAGAAGACTCAATGATGTGATGTCTATAAGAGACCTGCTTCAGCTTAAAGAAAAACAGAGAAATAAAGTATGCAGACAGAAAAACTTTCTCAGTGCAGAAGTTTAACTCATCAAAAATTTAACAGTTGTAAGTATATACACACCTAACATCAGAACACCTGTTTATATTAAGTAAATACAAACAGAAGTGAAAGGATAAGCAATGATACATTAATAGTAGGGGATTTGAATACTTCCCATTAAGCAATCAATAGATCATCCATACAGAAAATCAACAATGAAATGTTGGACTTTAACTATATTTTAGACCGAGGGGATTGTATACACATCATATATACATTACATGTATATGTATATTTATCCAACAGCAGCAGAACACACATCCTTCTCAAGCACACATGAGAGAGTCTCCATGATAAATCCTAAGACTGGGCAAAAAACAAGTTATAGCAAATTAAAAAAAANCACATCATATATACATTACATGTATATGTATATTTATCCAACAGCAGCAGAACACACATCCTTCTCAAGCACACATGAGAGAGTCTCCATGATAAATCCTAAGACTGGGCAAAAAACAAGTTATAGCAAATTAAAAAAAAAATTAAAATTATGCCAAATATCTTCTCTGACCACAATGGTATGAAACTAGAAATCAACATTAAGAGGAAAAGCTGAAAAATTTACAGACATGTTGAAACTAAGCAACACACTTCTGAAAAGCCAATGGGTCAAAGAAAAAAATTGAAAGATAAATGATAAAAATACTGAGAAAGAAATGAAAATGGATACACCAAACACCAAAATCTATGAGATACTGCAAAAGTAGTTCTTAGCAAAAGTTTATAGCAAATGCTTATATTAAGAAAATAGAAATAACTCAAATCACGTCAGTAAGTTGTTGATTGCTGACTTCTATCCTCAAAGGGCACTGCCTGTGACATCACAGTGGTTAAATATCCTGAATGTTGTTCCTGCCCTAACTTATAACCGAAAGTCCATGCAACTATCTGTAAAGTCTTGTCATTGTCTAAAGCAGAGTCAAGGGCCATCTTGGATGCTATGACAAAAATACCATAGAGTGTGTGGCTTGTAAACCACAGAAATTATTTATCATAGTTCTGGAGGCTGGCAGTCCAGTATCAGGCTGCCAGCATGGTCAGATTCTGGTGAGAATNCTTATCTCTTCTTGCTATTCTTTGGAACTCTGCATTCAGATGCTTATATCTTTCCTTTTCTCCTTTGCTTTTCACCTCTCTTCTTTTCACAGCTATTTGTAAGGCCTCCCTAGACAGCCAGTTTGCCTTTTTGCATTTCTTTTCCATGGGGATGGTCTTGATCTCTGTCTCCCGTACAATGTCACGAACCTCATTCCATAGTTCATCAGGCACTCTATCTATCAGATCTAGGCCCTTAAGTCTATTTCTCACTTCCACTGTATAATCATAAGGGATTTGATTTAGGTCATACCTGAATGGTCTAGTGGTTTTCCCTACTTTCTTCAGTTTAAGTCTGAATTTGGTAATAAGGAGTTCATGATCTGAACCACAGTCAGCTCCTGGTCTTGTTTTTGTTGACTGTATAGAGCTTCTCCATCTTTGGCTGCATAGAATATAATCAATCTGATTTCGGTGTTGACCATCTAGTGATGTTCATGTGTAGAGTCTTCTCTTGTGTTGTTGGAAGAGGGTGTTTGCTATGACCAGTGCATTTTCTTGGCAAAACTCTAGTAGTCTTTGCCCTGCTTCATTCCGTATTCCAAGGCCAAATTTGCCTGTTACTCCAGGTGTTTCTTGAGTGAACAAGTTGGCTTAAACTCAACATTCAGAAAACTAAGATCATGGTATCTGGTCCCATCACTTCATGGCAAATAGATGGGGAAACAATGATAAACTCTATTTTCTTGGGGCTCCAAAATCACTGCAGATGGTGAATTCGGCCGTGAAATTAAAAGATGCTTGCTCTTTGGAAGAAAAGTTATGACCAACCTAAACATCATATTATAAAGCAGAGACATTATTTGCCAACAAAGGTCCATCTAGTCAAAGCTATGGTTTTTCCAGTAGTCAGGTATGGATGTGAGAGTTGGACTATAAAGAAAGCTGAGCACTGAAGAATTGATGCTTTTAAACTGTGGTGTTGGTGAAGTCTCTTGAGAGTCCCTTGGACTGCAAAGAGATCCAAGGAGTCCATCTTAAAGGAAATCAGTCTTGAACGTTCATTGGAAGGACTGATGCTGAAGCTGAAGCTCCAATACTCTGGCCACCTTATGCAAAGAACTGACTCATTGGAAAAGACCCTGATGCTGGGAAAGTTTGAGGGCAGGATGAGAAGGGAATGACAGAGGATGAGATGGTTGGATGGCATCTCCTTCTGGATGCACATGAATTTGAGTAAGCTCTGGGCATTGGTGATGGACAGGGAAGCCTGGTGTGCTGTAGTCCCTGGGGTCACAAAGAGTGGACACGACTGAGTGACTAAACTGAACTTCCATCATAATTTTTTCCTCAACTTACTTATTTTGGAAATATGATTTATTTCAGAAATATGAAAAAGTTCTGTCATGGTAGCTCAGTTAGTAAAGAATCTGCCTGCAAAGCAGGAGACCTGGATTCATCCCTGGGTTGGGAAGATCCCCTGGAGAAGGGAATGGCTGACCCATTCTGGTATTCTGGCCTGGAGAATTCTGTGGACTGTTATAGTCCATGGGGTCATGAAGAGTTAGACACAACTGAGAGACTTAAAAAAACAGTCTCTCTCTCTATTTTTTATCCATGCCTCATAGCTTACAGAATCTTAGTTTCCCAACCAGGAATTTAACCTGGGCCCGAAGTACTGAGCCCTAACCATTGGACTGCCAAGATTTCCATACCTGCACAGCCTCTGGTCTCCCAGTCTGCTACAGGATTAAACTGATGAGGTAGGTTTTGGAGAGAATCCAGGATGGCTGGTGTGTGTTCCCAAGGCCAGTGTTCAGATTTGGGGGATCACCATTTTAGAAAATCCTTTTGGGGTCTCTAGAGATGAGCACAGAGGGAGAGCAAGGCAGGAGCCTTCGGGGGAGGGCAGCATCCTTCCACTCTAGGCTCAGACTCAGGGCTCCGACAGGCACAGGGCTTGCCTATGAGGAGGGCAGGTGTGTGCATGTGGTGGAGGGGGGACAATTAGGTGTGTGTGGAGAGGAACTTAACTGGAAGAGCAGGTCTCTCGACCCAGCCCCTTCCTGGAGGTGCCAGGGCATCTGCCCACTCCCCTGGGTGCTAAGCCTTAGGACTTGGAGCAAAGGAGGAGCCGAGACGCATCCAGTCCATTGAAGGTCTGGATAGAACAAGGGGCAGAGGGAGGCAGGACTTGCCCCCGTTTCCGGTCTCACTGTTGTCTCATCTTTCTGTCTTCAGACTGGGGTTTACGCCATCAGCAACTCGAGTTCTCAGATCTCAGGGCCGAGACTGAATTGCACCAACCGCTTTCCCGAGTTTTCAGCTTACAGACTGTGGGGCTCAGTGTTATCTCAAAGAGCAGACACCATCATCTTAGCCAGGGTCTAAAATAAAAAGCCCCAAATGGAGTTCCCTGGCCATCCAGGGGTTAAGGCTTTTTCTCCCAGTGTAGGGGGTGCAGTTTCGGCCCCTGGTTGGGGAACTAAGATCACACATGCCTTGTGGTCAAAAAGCCAAGACTCATGAAACAGAGCCAGTATTGTAACAAATTCAATAAAGACTTAAAAAGTGATCCACATCAAAAAATAATCTTATAAAAAAAGCACAAAGAATGCTTAAAACACACTCAAGCAATAGTCATGAATCAAAAACAATCAGTTCTTCCCAACATCTTCCTCTTTCTTCTTCAATCCCTGAGGTCAGCCTTCAGCTTTTCCCGTCACTGGCCGTGGAGTCACCTCTCTTGTGCACCTGTTGTCACTCACGATGGATGCATGCCTCGCAGGTGTGACCTGGTGCCGAGGCTGTGATGGGATGAGCTAAACAGTCTTGGGTGAGGGTCCGGCTACCTGGTGGAGCAGATGACACATCCCATCCTGGAGGGAGTTAAACGACAAAGAAATGAGCTTCGCGGGGGTCAGGGGGCCTGGTACTGAGCTGAATGAGGAAGGGGGAGGTGGGAGGGCATATGTGGGAGCGAAGTCACATCAGTCATGTCCGACTCTGCAACTCTATGGACTGTAGCCTGCCAGGCTCCTCTGTCCGTGGGATTCTCCAGGCAAGAATATTGGAGTAGGTTGCCCTGCCCTCCTCCAGGGCATCGTCCCAACCCAGGGATCAAATCAAGGTCCCCTGCACTGTGGGAAGATTCTTTACTGTCTGAGCCACCCCGTGAATACTGCAGTGGGTAGCTATCCATTCTCCAGGGGAACTTTCCAACCCAGGAATAGAACCAGGATCTCCTACATTGCAGGCGATTCTTTACCAGCTGAACCACCCAGGAAGCCTGGGCTACGGTCTGCAGGGTAGCAGAGTCAGACACAACTGCGTAACTAAACATGCCAGCAACCACAGGAGGCAGCAAGGGCCAGGATTTAGCAAAGGTACTTGTGGCTTATATTGTCTTATATGAAGTGTCTAGAACTGCTTCCCATGGACGTTCCAATAAATCATCTTCAGAAGTGCTAATAAATGGCCCGGGGCTCAGACTTGGGTCTCAGAGCACCGTAGAGATAAGACTGAGGGGAACACGAGGACCCTCCCCATGGAGAGGGACAAGGTGGAGTTGGGGAGGCGGGAGGAACAGATTGGGAGTTTAGGACTAGCAAATCCATTATCCACAGAATGGATGAACACCAACGTCCCACAGTATAGCACAGGTAACTGTATCAATACCCTGTGATCATCCATAATGGAAAAGGATGTGATAAAGATATGTATGTCCATGTGACTCAATCACTTAGCTGTTCAGTTCAGTTCGGTCGCTCATTCGTGTCTGACTCTTTGTGACCCCATGAATCGCAGCACGCCAGGCCTCCCTGTCCATCACNCACTACAAATCTGACACGATTGAGCGACTTCACTTTCACTTTTCACTTTCATGCATTGGAGAAGGAAATGGCAACCCACTCCAGTGTTCTTGCCTGGAGAATCCCAGGGACGGAGGAGCCTGGTGGGCTGCCGTCTATGGGGTCGCACAGAGTCGGACATGACTGAAGCGACTTAGCAGTAGCACATGGAATCTAGAAAAAATGGCATAGGGCAGGAATAGAGATGCAGATGTTTAGAACAAACTTGTGGACACAGTGGAAGAAGGAGAGAGTGGGTTAAATTGAGAGTAGCATCAAAATACATACATCACCATGTATAAAACAGTTAGCGAGTGGGAAGTTGCTGTATAACACAGGGAGCTCAGCCTGGTGCTCTGTGGTGACCTAGANTGGTGGGCTGCTGTCTATGGGGTCGCACAGAGTCGGACATGACTGAAACGACTTAGCAGCAGCAGCAGCAGTCAGTATCACAGCAGCCTTTAGACCAGGGCTCACTTGACCCTACTACAGAGGTGAAGCTCAGAATTCAGAGGACTCAGGGGTTCTCTTTTCTGGGTGTAAGCATTGAGTGACATACAGATGTTATCAAACCCCTTCTTATCCCCTGCCTTGGTTAGTGTCCTGACGCATTGGTCAGTACTCACCATAATACAGAGGAAACCCCTTCCAACATCCAGAAGTCTATCTGTGCATCTCTCATCTCTGCATGGACCTCTGTCTCTCTGTCACTGTTCTCTGAGAATTTTAGCCCCTGAGCTCCTTCAAATTATCAACAGTGGACTTGACTGGATGGCTAGCCTATCCCCCATTTCCTTCCTCTCCATTCTTATCAGGAAGCTCCAGGCAAGAAGCTCCCCATCATAGGGACCAGCTCCTCTGTTGGCCTTCTCTCAGGAATCACTGTCTTGTGTTGCCTGTTTTCCCAACATCTGTAACTCGTTGGGTCATAAATTTTGTTTTTTCAGTTGTTTAAGACAGGTAAATTTAGCATTGGTTACTCCATCATGTCTAATAGTGGAGATCTTTATTTTCTTTTAAGTCTAATCCTATGTTTAATTTTATAGGAAATTTCCAGGCCCTTTTCAAAGTGGGTGCACCATTTCACTCTCCTACCAACAACATGTAAAAGTTTCCAACACTCCGCGTTCTCATCAGTATTTGGTATCGCAATTCTCAAGTGTGAACCATTTGAGTTCTGCATGTTTACATCTTGCTGTGGTTTTAATGTTGATTTCCCTTTTACTTAATGTTCCTTAATGTTTCACATACTCATTGGACATTTGCATTCCTTTTCTTGTGAAGTGTCTGTCCAAATCTTCTGTTAAGATTTTATACTTGCTTATTTGTCTTTCTATGATTGAGTTATAAGAAACTTTTATATATTCTAATACCAATCCTTTGTCAGATATATGTTTTGAAAATATTTTCTCAATCTCTGGCATGCCAATCTGTGCATTCTTAAGGATGTATTTTGATGGTCTGGGGCTTCTACTTTTGATCAAGTATAATTCATCAGTTTCCCCTTAATGTTTATTGCCTCTTATATTCTGGATAATATCTATACACAATATTATAGACAGAGATTAGGTGAGATTTTATGAGCTTTCTAATTGTTTCCATTGACAGTGTCAGTCTGCTAAAAGCTACTATAGCAAAGATAAAAACAGATTCAGGGCCAACATTTAAGAGTTAATATTAAATGGATTAGAAATGGACAGAGAGAGATAGAGCTAAGAACTTGTTCTAAACCATTTCCATCAGTTTTCTAAAGATGTCAAATGGAATAGATATTTGGAATCTATTTGGAATAGATAGAGAAGTGATCACTCACCGTTAGCTAATGTCCTATTATGTTTTATATCTACTTATTCCTTTGCTCGGACTCTTCTTATATTAATTTATGTACTACTAAGTCACCTTGCCTCTTTGGAGCCACCAAGGTCAAAGCTCCATACAACTCTATTTTTTAATTTTATGTAAGCACTTAGAGCAGTGTCTCCAAAATATAGGCACTTGATAAATACCTGTTGAGAGCAAAGGAGGAGAAAGGACTATTAGTTTTTACAATAAAGATTTCCAAGTTAAATATTACATTATAAAACAGATAATCTTCATATGGATGTGTGTGTGCTCAGTAGCATGCAACTCTTTGTGACCCCATAGATTGTAGCCTGCAGGCTCCTCTGTCCATGGCATTTCTCAGGCAAGAATATTGGAGCGGCTGCCCTTCCCTTCTGCAGGAGATCTTCCCAACCCAGACACATCTCCTGTGTCTCCTGCACTGACAGGTAGGTTCTTTACCACTGAGCCAACTGGGAAGCCTCTTGTTCTCATATGTCTAAACATATTTAAAAGCCTCTGTGTCCAAATTCCTTCCTGAAATTTTCTGTAATCTTGCTTTTTCAAATCTCAAATCCTTTGAGAGATCTTTTAGGAAAACAGGAAATACAGTAAAATTTTCATATAAGAAATAAAACTTAACGAGCAACATAAGACTTTACCAGTTTGAGAGGATCTATTGACAGCAAGTCAAAAACAAGAGCTGACACTGAGTTGAAGGAGAAAGTCAGCTTGTCCATGGACCAGGACAGGACTGTGGAGAGAGAAACCATCGTCTTCCAAAGAGTCTCTCGGTACTTTTCTGTTTGTATCATGTGTGTGCTGCTAATGGTGAGGCATGCTTGCAAATAAAATATTAACAATTTACATATACAGTGTACTTTTGAGCAAACTCTGGAGGAGAGTGAGGGACAGGGAAGCCTGGTGTGCTGCAGTTCATGGAGTCCAAAGAGTCAAGCTGAGCCATAGCAACAAAATACTTTGTACAATTCTTATGAGGAGTGTTCCAGAAAATAGAAAATTTTGGAAGCAAGAGGGAGGGTATTTAATTTGGTAACTTAATTAGGAGATTCTGTGGGGTGCTATTAACNAGAGTCAAGCTGAGCCATAGCAACAAAATACTTTGTACAATTCTTATGAGGAGTGTTCCAGAAAATAGAAAATTTTGGAAGCAAGAGGGAGGGTATTTAATTTGGTAACTTAATTAGGAGATTCTGTGGGGTGCTATTAACCTTGCTAGGTATAGTCTACAGTTCTCTGTAAATAATTCAACAGAAAAGATGGGGGAAAAAAGATTATAGTGTTGTGAAATATTATGACATGGAGTTAGAAACTAATCTGAAATCTGAATTAAAAAGTGATAGTGATTTCAACAAAAAGCCTAGTGTTAGAGTAAGACAGCAAAACCCAACATGAAGATACTCTGGGATGCATTCAACAGCAAGATCAACTTCAACATAAAATGGGACCTTCTCCATATAGGGAATGTTTATCAGGAAGCAAAGGTCAGAATTATAGGAGAGGGCAATGAATCCTTTGTGCTTAAGGTAATAAAATTTCCTAATATTAACTAGTATTATCTTACATTTTTAGAAATTGCCTTTGGTATCAATATTTTCTGCTATTACTGCTTTTATTGCAAAGGAATTTCTCTATCAAGTACTGCTCATGTCTATATTTCCAAATATTTTTACTATGTGGNCTTAAGGTAATAAAATTTCCTAATATTAACTAGTATTATCTTACATTTTTAGAAATTGCCTTTGGTATCAATATTCTCTGCTATTACTGCTTTTATTGCAAAGGAATTTCTCTATCAAGTACTGCTCATGTCTATATTTCCAAATATTTTTACTATGTGGAGATTTTAAATATTTCCGGCTTTTAGTATTTTTAAATACATTGAAATATATTTGTTTATAATAAACAATTCATTTATTATATTATATATAATTCTAATTTTTTAAAGAAAACGTGTAACACATTCAGTGAAATTCTACCCCAGTCATACAATGTTCTGCTTAGTATCACAGTCTTTTGCAATATTAAAATACAAAAATAGCAAATGAAGCAACTGACAAACAACTAATCTCAAAAATATACAAGCAACTTATGCAGCTCAACTCTAGAAAAATAAACGACCCAATCAAAAAATGGGCCAAAGAACTAAATAGACATCTCTCCAAAGAAGACATACGGATGGCTAACAAACACATGAAAAGATGCTCAACATCACTCATCATCAGAGAAATGCAAATCAAA
>SJYV01015814.1:0-17353 GCA_006410875.1 Neotragus pygmaeus | reverse complement strand
TATCAACATGATTCCACCACTGGTATACACGTGTTCCCCATCCTGAACCCCTCTTCCTCCTCCCTCCCCATATCATACCTCTGGGTCATCCCAGTGCACCAGCGCCAAGCACCCAGTATCATGCATTGAACCTGGACTGGAAATTCGTTTCATATATGTTTCAATTCCATTCTCCCAAATCATCCCACCCTCGCCCTCTCCCACAGAGTCCAAAAGACTTTTCTATACATTTGTGTCTCTTTTGCTGTCTCGCATACAGGATTATTGCTACCATCTTTCTAACTTCCACATATATGTGTTAATATATTGTATTGGTGCTTTTCTTTCTGGCTTACTTCACTCTGTATAATAGTCTCCAGTTTCATCCATCTCATTAGAACTGATTCAAATGTATGCTTTTTAATGGTTGAGTAATACTCAATTCTGTATATGTACCACAGCTTTCTTATCCATTCATCTGCTGATGGACATCTAGGTTGCTTCCATGTCCTGGCTCTTATATACAGTGCTGCAATGAACATTGGGATACAGGTGTCTCTTTCAATTTTGGTTTCCTCTGTGTGTATGCCCAGCAATGGGATTGCTGAGTCCTATGGCAGTTCTATTTGCAGCTTTTTAAGGAATCTCCACACTGTTCTCCACAGTGGCTGTACTAGTTTGCATTTCCACTGACAGAGTTAGAGGGTTCCCTTTTCTCCACACCCTCTCCAGCATTTATTGCTTGTAGACTTTTGGATAGAGTAGGTTTTTTTTTTAAATAAAAATTAAATTTATCAAAAAGATTTTTAAACAATAGAAGAAGAAAGAATAAAGTGGAATAAAAAAGAAAACTTCAGAGAACTCCAAAAGCCCAAAGTAGAGGCAGAGGTTTATAGTAGCGACAAAAAGCATGACAATATACACTCATAGGCAAAATCAAAAGAGTCCAACAAAAATAAACTACAATAGATTGACCTGGCAAAGAAAGGAAACCAAATATTATATCTACCAGAACAAAACTAACTAAAGCACAAACAGGGAAACAAAATTAGAGCAAGGTGCCAACCGGGGAATAAAGCAATGAACATAAAACTAACAAATATGTTGAGAAGAAAGGAAAGAAAGAAAGAATAGATATGCCAAGCTAAATAGAGGTACATAAATATATATATTAAAGTGTAACCGCAAGGGGAAAACAACACTAGAAAAAACAAGCAAAGGAATAAATGTACAAAAAATAATAATAGCTCAAAAATATTAAAAATTAAACTTAAGAAAAATAGAAAAGAAAAACTCCACAGAACTTCAAAAGCCCAATGTAAACACAGAAGTTTATAACAGCAGTAAAAATTGTGACTGAAAAAAAAAGCTCAAAAGCTAAATTAGGTTTCATAGTGACAATAAAATTGACAAACACAACAGAAGGGGAAAATAGGGGGGAAAGGGCAAAAATCCAAAAGAATGTACAGAGCAATTCAAAACATAATAATAAATGTTTTCCTTGAGTCACTGTTGTCAGAGTCCTTTGCCTCACTAGAAGTCACAGGCCACCTCACCTCCCTAGGATGCCCTCCAACACTATGCTGGTCTATGGGTCTGCTGTAGGGGCAGCTCAGATTCTAATCTGTGTGTTCTTGCCTCTGTTGTCCACAGCTATCAGAACTAGTGAGTTTTCTTTTGTGGGAGCTCTCAGTAACCTTTTATATATTCCATAGACACAGAGTCTGTCTAGTAGATCATATGGATTTAATCTGCAGCTTTACAGCTGGTGGGAAGGTTTTGGGTTTTCTTCTTTACCCACACTGTCCCTGGGTTTCAAATGTGCCTTTATTTCCACCTCTGCATGTGGGTTGTCCACAGGGGACTGCTTCTGAAGCTGCCCTAGAGGACTTGGGTTACTCCTGTGAGGGTCTGGTGTGGAGGTGGTGAAGCTGCTTAGGTCACAGGGATTATGGCAGCACCATGTACTCAGAGGAGTTGGCAGCTAGGGCTGCAAGAAATATAGTGCTCCAGAAGGGTATGGCAGCCAGCATTGGCCAATACGCTCCAATATTCTTGCCTGGAGAACCCCAGTCCCTGACAGAGAAGCCTGGCAGGTCACAGTCTAGAGTCACAAAAAGTCGGGCACTACCAAAGTAATCCTGCACACATAGACACAAGTCTCTCTCTCTCTCTCTCTCTCTCTCTCTCTTTTTTTTCTTTTGATTGTGGCAACTCTGCCCCAGTGAGAGCTGAGTCCGAAGGTGGCACAGCTGCTTGGCTTGAGAGGATCTTGGTGGGGCCAAGTGTGCAGGGACATGGACTGCCCCCACCACAGGAATTATGACCCTATCAGAGTCTTTTTTCAAGCCTCTTGTAGCTGGTGATCAGAAGGCCTCTTTGCCCAGTCTTTATTCATAGCTCTGCCTATTCAGGCACTTAGAGGGCTCCCTTGTCTGGGGTCCTTCTCTGTTGTCAGGCACATAGAGGGCCCTTCCTGGCTGGGGTCCTACTCTGTAGATCTGCGCATCAGGCACTTAAAGGGACACCTTGGGTGGAGTCTTGCTCAGTAGTTCACTGTGTCAGGTGTTTGATGGGCCAGCCTCTCTATTGTTCAGCTGCTGATGCTGGCATATCGTAGGAGAGGCTATGGTAATGGCTCCACCCCCTACACATGACTCAGCAGTATCACCTTGCTTCCATAGCTGCCCAACTTTCCTCCACAGGTATTTCCCACCACAACCTCTTCCCTCACATCCCTTCGATTCATCTCTCCAGTCAATAGCAACACTTGCCATGGGATTGCTACACAATCCCTAAACTCCAGTTTCCAGCCATTGCGCCTTCCAGTGGACCTGCTTCCCTGTTCAGGATATGTATGGCCGTGGCAAGAACTGTCTGATTCTCATTCCATTTAGGCTGCCACAGATGAGCTGCTTCACTCTCAGCCTTCAGTGTTTCTCCTCTGACTCAGACAGTTGCCCTGATGTGGGGATCAGACCTCTGATTCAGTTCCCCCACCCGCCCCAAGGGCAGGTCCAGCCTTACTAATACTCCTGTTTTCTCCCCCTAGTTTCATCATCCTACAAAGTTTTGCGTGGTTCTGTATATTCTTTTCCTCTGGTCAGGTCCTCCTGTCTGCTCTCAGCTGGTGTTCTGCATGCACTTCTGTGTCTAAAGGTGTATTCCCAATGCATCCATAGAGAGAGATGTACTCCATGTTCACTTATCCTCCATCATCTGCTCTCCTCCCCTCCTTCTTCTGCAGTAATCTCTTAAATGGTCTCCCTGACTATGTCCTTGCCCCACTTTAGTCTATTCTTAATATTAGATATCAATTAGATTATGTCACTAATCTCTTTAAAACCCTCCTAAGACTCCCTAGCTTATTCAGAGTACAAGGCAAAGACTTCACTATGACCTGAGTGGCTCTGCATCATCTGGTCCCCTTCATTCCCTTACCTCTCTGACAACTAGGATGCTTACTTTTCTTCCTTTTAGTCATACTGATGGCCTAGCTGTGTTCTATTCTGATATTTGTTTTTGTATTTAAATTGTTTTCATTATTCTGTCTTAAATATTTTGTTTCTTTTTCTAATTTTAGCTAACTTAGTTTCACTTTTTATTTTTTAATATAAAAGGGCCATTTTAGCTGCATCTAACAGGTTTTGTTATTTTGTATTTGGTCCTTTAACTATTGTCTATTTTTGCATGCTTTCTAATTTTCATCATAGTTTGTTTTTGATGTGAACCTGTTTTTGAGTTTTCAAATGTATATTTTAATGTCATCTTTTTATAACATGTCTAATTGGAATACATCAAGGTCAGAAAATCAGTCTGAGTGTCACTAAATACTTTAAAATTTGCTGAAGGGGTTGATAGCCTAATAGGAGGTTAACTTTTATAAATTTTTTACATATGCTTGAAAAGAATATATATATTTTTAATTTTGGAGTATAGGAGTAAGCCTGTAAATTTGTTGCTCAAGTCATTCTCAGTCCATTTGTATTTACTGTAATTACTAATATACTTGGATTTTCTATTTTATTTTCTAAATTATTTTCATGTCTATCTTATCATCTTACAATTTTTTCCTTGGTTATTTTCCTTTATTTCTTTTATTTGGATTGGTGTTTTATTTCTTTCATTTCACTTTTTTCTCCCTATCTGCTGCTTCTGAAAATACACATTATGTATCTTCAAACTGTTACACTGGAAATTTCGCTTAGCAGTACCACTGAAAACAAAATTTCAATTAAACTCTCCAGTGGGGAAAAAAGATAGACTTTCTTGCAGGCAAGTTACCTTAAATCTCTTATTTTGCTGGATTTCCTCTCTGGCTATGAATGTAGGAGATCAGTGATAGTTTGTCAAGATGATATTGACAGAGAGGTTTCTCTAGGCCAATTCCATTTAAGCCAATTTAAATGGCAAAGTGTTAATTGCCAATTCTGAATATGGCATATAGCATAGTTAAGTTAAAAAGTTAAAGAGATATTCAATATATACATATTTTTAAAAAATATTTTTAAATTGATTGAAAGTTCTTATATTAAAGAAATTAGTAAAGTTAAATTAGAACACATTATATCAGCTCTTGGCTATGTTATCACTATAATTATCCAAACTGTCTTAATCTTTTTGTAATCTACAAAACAAAACATAACAAATATACATTTTGTTACCAACTACTGCTCATACTTCTCACTGCATGACAGCTCAATAAAAAGAGAGACAAGTTATTGGGGCAAGGAATGGTGACTTTACTTGGGAAGCTGGCAGACTGAAAAGATGGTGGGTTCGTGTCTCAAAGAATCATCTTCCCTAAGTTAGAATTCAAGCTTCTCTTGAACTTGAAAACAGTGGAAACAGTGGCTGACTTTATTTTAGGGGGCTCCAAAATCACTGCAGATGGTGATTGCAGCCATGAAATTAGAAGACGCTTACTCCTTGGAAGGAAAGTTATGACCAACCTAAACAGCATATTAAAAAGCAGAAAGATTACTTTGTCAACAAAGGTCTGTCTAGTCAAGGCTCTGGTTTTTCCAATAGTCATGTGTGGATGTAAGAATTGGACTATAAAGAAAGCTAAGCACAGAAGAATTGGTGCTTTTGAACTGTGGTATTGGAGAAGACTCTTGAGGTTCCCTTGGACTGCAAGGAGATCAAACCAGTCCATCTTGAAGGAGATCAGTTCTGGGTGTTCATTGGAAGGACTGCTGTTGAATCTGAAACTCCAATCCTTTGGTCACCTGATGCGAAGAGTGGACTCATTTGAAAAGACCCTGATGCTGGGAAAGATTCAGGGCAGGAGGAGAAGGGGGCGGCAGAGGATGAGATGGTTGGATGGCATCACCAACTCAATGGACATGCGTTTGAGCAAACTCCGGGAGTTGGTTATGGACAGGGAAGCCTGGCATGTTGCAATTCATGGGGTCACAAAGAGTCAGACACAACTAAGCAACTGAACTGAACTGAAAAGGTAAGGAGTAAAATTAAACATTTACTGTTTCCAGTCAGCCTCTGGAGAGGATATGTTAATTTCTTCCTTTTTGTAGCTATTCATAGGTGGCCCTGATCAGGATGTTTCTTGCGTGCTAAACAAAAGTATTTTTGCTTAAAGCTCATTGCCTGGGAGACAGCATTCCCAGATATAGTCCCTAATGTGTAATATAAGCTTATAGGCAATATCCTTTTAATGATGAACTTGCAATATAATACAAGAATTCTTTCCTATTAGAATTTTACTCTAATAATATTATTTAAATCTAAGTACAAGAGTCTCCAAGAAGTGAAGGGTAATGGGAAAATATAGAAACAATGTTCTTTTTATAGGGAAATAAAGTGTGAAAGACAGATGTAATTGGTTGGAAAATGGTGGGTCACATTTACCTGAAGAAAAGCATTGTGGTGAAATAGGAAATTTTTTATATTAAGTTTAATCATTATGTTTGATTATACATAGTATAAAATAAATAGGAAGGTATCCTCATACACTTTTATATTTGGAAATCCTTTGTGAATTAAAATAAATGGACTAAATTTGTGGGATTAGTTGAATGTGGGTTTGTAATACTCAATTTTCATCAGCAAGATTCATAGAGATGCAGACAATATAAGCAGGAAGATATTATATAAGTTTTGCATTTCAGAGAACTCAAAAAAATGAGCTAAAAAACCTTGTGGCCAGATGAATAGAAATAGGATTAAATGGAACAAATTCTTAGTTAACAGACTGCAAGCACTACTCTCAATTGCCCTGGGTCCTGGTATTCTTCCTCACCCTATGTCATTATCAGGAATCAATAGCATGCGAATAAAGTAAATAGCATTTAGGGTAGAATAACAAATGTAGCTAGGTTGTTCTGACAAGAGGAAGTATTGTAGAATTTGGGAGATGTTTGTATAAATAACGTGGGAAAAACATTCAGTTGGGAGCTCAAGAATATTTTTTCTGTATCTTGTTTGTCTCTTCTCTTATGTGGATGTAAACTATGTTATCCTATTCCTTTCAACTCTTGGCATTACAATGAGGAGGCAACTCTGAAATGGGAGATGGAAGAATTCATTCTTTAGAGAAACTTTCAAAAAAGGCTTGGGCTTCTAAGCCTGCTGCTACAGTATCTCTCTCTAACCTCTTGATACTGTTAAAGGGGGCCGAGCCTGCCCAGAATATGTGCAACTTAGAGTTTAACAAGTGTCCAGTTGCATGTTCACTCACTTCACAGAATAGACAAAGCTGAGGAGAGAGATGGTCTTCATCAGGATAGTCTATAAGCAAAGCATGTAATCTAATGACTGACTTGACCAAACTTTTGTCAGGCTTTTCTTCATACAGGTCCCAGAATTTTGATTCTCCCTTGCTTAAGCAAGCAGTAAGATGCAGACATCCTTCTTTATTACACATTCTCTGAATTGTTTGACTGCAGAAACTTTTTTATTGTTGAAGTCCTGCATTTTTCTACCTTCTCACCCCTGCTGCTTGCCTCCCTTCCCCATGAAGCTCCAGTTAACTCTCTTAACCCTTCCTATTTTTTTTAAAAAAAAGCTTTAACCATTTGATCTTGAGATACTTTGCAGATACTAAAGTCAGTGTGTTTTCTTGATTCTGATAGTCTTTTTGAATAGCCTTTCCTTACTTAAGTATAGATTTGTTGGTATTTGACAGCTGCTACAAAAAATCTCTATTTTTCAATGTTTAATTTTTCCTCAAAGATCACAGACCAATGATCTATTTCATGCATTCTTTCAAGGACACAAGTTCTTTCTATTTGTTCCATTGTTTTTTAGGCTTTAGAGTCCTTCAATGGATCATTTGTATTTGTCTGGGAGACAAGAGGAGAGAGGGTGAAAAATTGCAAATGAGTTTTTACAGGGCTTCCCAGGTGGCGCTAGTGGTAAAGATCCTGCCTGCCAATGCATGAGACATAAGAGACGGGGGTTCAGTCCCTGGGTCGGGAAGATCCCCTGGAGAAGGAAATGGCAACTCACTCCAGTGCTCTTGCTTAGGAAATCCTCTGGACAGAGGAGCTCAAAGAGTCCAACACGACTGAGCAGAATCATATATATTTTACAGGGCAGGTCTACAAGTGATACACTTCATGGTTACCCACATGCCACTGGCCAAAATTCAACTACCTAACTGCAAGATCCCTAAGAAATTTAGTATAGAAACAGTTTCATTAAAAAAAAAAAAAGATTTGTCTCTGTCAGGACTAAATATGAATATAATAGCCTGGCATAATGAATGAACTAAAAATTTAGCAATAATAGAAACTTTAGCAAAAATATTTGAGTTTCAAAATCCAGCTACACAAATATCAGGTTCAAAGAAAGTGATACTAAGGAGGGCTTTATGTAGTGTAAAAACAAGATTAAATGATTTAGGCCAAAAGCTTGTGGTGTGGGTGTGATGTCAATATATTCTTAAGAGAAAGAAGTGAAAATGAAAGTCGCTCAATTGTGTCCGACACTTTGCAACCCACTGTATAGTCCATGGGATTCTCCAGGTCAGAATACTGGAGTGGGTAGCCTTTCCCTTCTCCAGGGGATCTTCCCAATCCAGGGATTGAACCCAGGTCTCCCACATTGCAAACAGATTCTTTAGAAGCTGATCCAAGAAAGAAGTCTGAGAATGCTGGAGTGGGTAGCCTATCCTTTCTCCAGCAGATCTTCCTGACCCAGGAATCAAACCAGTGTCTTCTGCATTGCAGGCAGATTCTTTACCAACTGAGCTATCGGGAAGCCCTGAGAGAAAGAATAATGATTCAAATATTGTGGTACTTCCCTCTATGTCAGAACAGTAAAAATCTAGTAGTGACAAGGAAATAGAAAGTTTCTTTTAGCAAGCAGAGGAAACTCATATTGATGTTTTAGCAAAATGTTAAATATACTGAAAGGATACTGTTGTGTTTTAGAGTTTCAGTGAAAGACTTTAATAGAAAGACACAGGAAGAGGCTGAGGTCATAGTGGATTGGGGATTTTAACAGTAAAACATTGTGTATCTTCTTCTTAACATTCTGACATTGATGTGATTTGGCTCTGAAGACTCCCAGTCTCTGTTTCAATGTTTATAAATGTTCTGTGGAGATTTAGTGTATGGATCAGTCAGCTACAGTTAAGATCAAAAGTTCATCTCATCATTAGTTCTGGTTTCCTCTCAGTACTGAGGATTTTACAATGGAAGAGATGAGTATTTTGAATCAGATGTTTACCCAAAGTGTACTGTAGGTTTGAAATAAAACAATAAGATTTTTGTTAATCCCAAGAGAACCAGAAGATGATAAAGCAAGATTTNCATTAGTTCTGGTTTCCTCTCAGTACTGAGGATTTTACAATGGAAGAGATGAGTATTTTGAATCAGATGTTTACCCAAAGTGTACTGTAGGTTTGAAATAAAACAATAAGATTTTTGTTAATCCCAAGAGAACCAGAAGATGATAAAGCAAGATTTAAACCATGCTAATGGGGTCTCCATTTATTATAATGTCATAGGTTGGGAGTAAATGATACAAAGATCAGTTCAGTTCAGGTGCTCAGTTGTGTCCAACTCTTTGTGATCCCATGGACTGCAACATGCCAGGCCTCCCTGTTCTTCACCAACTCCTGGAGTTCACTCAAACTCATGTTCATTGAATTGGTGATGCCATCCAACCATCCCATCCTTTGTTGTCCCCTTATCCTCTCACCTTTAATCTTTCCCAGCATCAGGGTCATTTCAAATGAGTCAGTTCTTCACATTAGGTGGCCAAAGTATTGGAGTTTCAGCTTCAGCATCAGTCCTTCNGAGCTTACTCAAACTCATGTCCATTGAGTCGGTGATGCCATCCAACCATCTCATCCTCTGTTGTCCCCTTCTCCTCCCACCTTCAATCTTTCCCAGCATCAGGGTCTTTTCAAATGAGTCAGTTCTTCACATCAGGTGGCCAAAGGATTCGAGTTTCAGCTTCAGGATCAGTCCTTCCAATGAACACCCAGGACTGATCTCCTTTGGGATCTCCTTGCAGTCCAAGGGACTCTCAAGATTTTTCTCCAACACCATAGTTCAAAAGCATCAATTCTTCTATGCTCAGCTTTCTTTATAACCTAACTCTCACATCCATACATGAGTACTGGAAAAACCATAGCTTTGAGACCTGCTTTGAACAGGAAATAGGAGGTGGCCTGGGGAGGGGCAGTTGTAGGGTAAAGCATGCTGTGTGTGGGGGTGGGGGAGATCAGGCCCCAGGAATACAGTGGGAGGCCCTGGCACCTGTGAAAAGGTGACAGAGGTCAGGGAGAACACAGAAAAGGAGAGGAACAAAAGCAACCAGATGGAGAGAGATGGTCATCATCAAACTGGTGTGAGGACCCCCATGCAACCAATGGACGGCTCTGAAGATACAGGCTACTTGTTTCTGTCTGATCCACCAGAAGAGCCACAGGCACTGAGAATCGTCTGCATTCTCCTTTCTCCTTGCTTCCAGTAGTGGTCAGTTTTTGTGCAAGTAAAATGACATAGTGATGCCCATGTGGAACATGATATGCATGTGTGAATGCTGTCGCTTCAGTCGTGTCCGACTCTTTGTGACCCTGTGGACAGTAGCTGACAAGACTCTCCTTTCCATGGGGATCCTTCCAAGCAAGAATGCTGGCTGGAGTGGGTTGCCATGCCCTCCTCCAGGGGATCTTCCCCACTCAGAGATTGAACCCGTATACTCTTCAGGCAGATTCTTTACTGCTGAGCTACTGGGGAAGCCCAGGTGTGATATATTTTGCCCTTAACATCCAAGGGAATAGAGAAAAATGATCTGGTACACTAGTATGCTGAAAGGTGACCATAAGCCCTTGAGTGAGACCATCACCAGCATGCAAGCCCCACTAGGGTACATGAACAGGAAGGTAACATTCATGCCACAGGTTCAAGGAAGACTCTCATTGGAAGTAAGATGGGTCAGAACTTACTGGACTCCAAGTCCTGGATCTAGGCTCTTTTCCAGGGAGCCTGGCACTTAGCAAGGAATCAGAGGACAGCCTCAGAGGTGATAAGCAGAGTGGGCAGCAGGGCCTGGGAGGAAAAGAAGCTGGGATTATTCACTGGGGGAAGACAGGCAGGCGGGATTTAATACAATCTTCAGGTATCAGAAGAGTTCTTAGTCAGTGCAGGCTGAGTCTTGGCAGTGGCTACTGAGGATAGCATAAGGAGAGAAACTTAATCCCCAGCATAAGGGATTTAGGATAGCTAAGGGGGAGAATTTCCTGATGGTGAAGGTTGTTAAAAGTTGCAATGAATGGTCTGGGGAGAGACTGGGGCCTGCTCTGGAAGCTTTTACAAGTAGAAGAGATTATCCTCTGGCAGGGCAGCTTATCTCTAATCCTGCCTGAAGGCAGGGGAATGGACGCAATGACCTCAGGGTCTCCTTCAGACTTGGAAAGCAGGCCTTCCCATCAGCAGGCCAGCCAACACTGCTGAGCAGGAGATGT
Organism: Neotragus pygmaeus; assembly: GCA_006410875.1. Taxonomy (NCBI): domain Eukaryota; kingdom Metazoa; phylum Chordata; class Mammalia; order Artiodactyla; family Bovidae; genus Neotragus; species Neotragus pygmaeus. The sequence continues at coordinate 6,432 of SJYV01015814.1, read as the reverse complement.
GCTTTGAGGCAGGCCCAGAGTGTTCCCTGAAATAAGAAGAAGCCACGTGAGATCGCCTTCCCTTTATCTATTTTTTAGCCATGGCTGCCTCATGGCAATGGCCAGGTACCTCTATAATCTTGGATCTAATCAAGGGCACCTTAGACAAGAAAGCAAAGTGCAACCACAGACCACACTGAGACAGATGACTCTCCACTCGACAGAGCACCCCATACGGCAGAGCCTTGTTGTGGTCTTCTCCATGGAGGGCTCTGCATTTAAAAAAGCCATCTGAAGGGGCTTTTCTGGCAGTCTAGTGATGAAGACTTCACCTTCTAATGCAGGGGGGTGTGGGTTTGATCCCACCTGCCTTATGGCCAAAAAACAAAACCTAAAACAGAAGCAATATTGTAGCAAATTCAGGAAAGACTTTAAAATTGGTCCACATCAAAAAAAAAAAAAAAAAGTCATGTGAAAAGCTTGCTGGCTCCCAGGAAATTGCAAAAGGGCATTCTCAGCTTGCTGCTACCAGACGAATGACTGAAAAGGGCTGCACTAGCTCTGGCTTTCCCTAAACCACACTTTCACTTCCTGCCTGAAAATTGACAAGCCTTCTGAGAACACTGGGCTATGCCCAGTTGTTCACCTTGGGGGCCAGGGAAGAAGAGCCGAAGACTCTGGGTGCACGGGGCCTCCATACAGCTTGAGAACAATAACAGGAACACAAAGCACAAGCCAGAATGGCCTCAGAAGCCTTCTGTGCTTGGGGAAATCTCGAAGGAAGGGTAAGACTTGGGCAGAGAGGAGAACCCCGACATCTTCTGAAGTGGTTTTCCAAAGTGCCACGCAGATACCTGAACAACACCCAGGGCCATAGTTGATTCAGTTTGCTGAAACCCAGAAAGCCAAAGACAAGATGACCTTTGGCTTTCTAGAACCTGGCAGGGTGGGGGTGGGGGGGTGTCTAACTCTGCCCAGTAGTCAGATAAATTTGGAAGTGGATATATATTTTATTTTCAGTTCTATTTCCCCAGTGAAGAAAGAATTATTTAGCCCTTAACCCTACACCTTCGCAGAACTGGATTCTTCATTCTTGCTATTTCCTTCTCACAAGTTAGCTGATGTCATTCCAGGGCTTTTTCTTTGTCCTCCCTATCTCTGATCCAACTCTTTTACAGGATTTACACCATGCCCCTCTCTGCTTTCCACCTCTCAACACTTGATAAGTCCACCTATCCATCCCCTCCCACACACACAGAGCCCTGGGGCCAGTGTCTGCCCTTCAAGGACACCTTTCCTTCTGGAGGAGTAAACACCAGCCTTCCAGGCACTTCTCCAGACTGTATCACCTTTGGTTAACACAGGTAAGGGACTGGAACAAATGGTCCAGTATACTTAGGAGAAATAAGCATGTAAATGTATTATTCTGCCCATTGCACATGCCAGACACAGGCAGGAGCTGGTTGCAAAAAGCATATTAAGCATGCAGTCAGCTGCATCCTCATGCCCAAATAAAGCTATTTTCATTTCATAAAGCAAGAGAGCAAGTCAAGTCATTAGGGAAATAGAAATGGGGAGCTTAAACGCCTAATTGGAAGCTCTATTGCACTAGCAAAGTACCTTTGGTTTTTCTAAAAATTTAAGGGGAATACATTGAGCTTAGAATTGCAGATAGATCGATGCCACATCCATTCCTGCACTAGCACAGAAGGAACACCCTTTCTTGTGAGTTCATCCCAACCCCGGTCGCACTGTGTAAATGGCAGTGAGGACCCAGAAGGAAGCAAGGGGCTCCTACAAGCAGGAAAAATTGAAGGGACAGTGAAAGTCCTCCTGTTGTCCAGGGAGGGCAGAATCTCATGACCACAGTGCCTCTCTGGCTACTTCAGTTTAACTCTTCCATCTCTCAGCTAGAATTTTAAGGAATCTGATGTATTTCCTGGACATTTCCTATGTGCCTGGTGCAAACTGCAACTTCTCTAGAACTTCAGGGACCTCTTCTGTCAACATGCTTGGTGATTTAGCCCTGGAATTCCAAAGAAGTACCTGGAAGCCATGGAGGAGAGGGCTCCACCTGGGAGATATACAGACAAGGAGAATTCGACTCCCTCACATCCATGCCCACTTGTATCTGCTTAATATCTGGGGATTCCATATAGGATATTAGGTTGGCCAAAAAGTTCATTCAGGATCATTCATAAGCTAAACTGAATTAACCTTTTTGGCCAACCCAATAACATTTGGTGAGGGTGGGGGAGCAGGGTTTGTGTTGCTTAAAATACACACACACACACACACACTCCACAATTGAGAGACTGTAGTCTCCTAATCTCACCACGCAGATGAGGGAAGTCCTCATTGACCAGATGGGTAGCTCAGTTATAGAATTTAGTGGCTCATCGATTCTCCGGAGCCTGTATTCTGGGAACTCAAAGCCCAAGAAAACAAGGATCGTGTTTCCTGTGAAGATTAGGCTTGATCTGTTGGGTGATAATGTGGCTCCTACATTACACACTTTTTCATAGAGAATTCATCTAAACCCATCTTTTGCCAACTCAACTAAATCATGTCTCTTACGAGGTGGAGAAACCAGGACATTAAGATTAACTCAAATGCTCATTTGGTCCTGGAGTCTTCTTATAGATAAGGTCTTTTTATCCAGGAAGTCTCTGGCTCAGGAGGATTGAGGGTGTTTATCGATCTCTTAAATCAAGAGGAGCATGCAGGATCCACAGAAACACAGGAGGAATAGTCTTCTCAAGCCAACACCATCATGTTTCTGAAAATTTCCATAGAGCCCTGAACCGCAAAGGAGTAAACTCTAACGGTTGAACATTGTGTACTCTTGAGTGCACATCAGTTCAGTTCAGCCACTCAGTCTTGTTCAACTCTTTGTGACCCCATGGACTGCAGCACACCAGGCTTCCCTGGCCATCACCAACTCCCAGAGCCTCCTCGAACTCATGTCCATTGCATCGGTGATGCCATCCAATCATCTCATCCGCAGTCATCCCCTTCTCCTCTTGCCTTCAATCTTTCCCAGCATCAGGGTCTTTTCCAATAACTCAGCTCTTTGCATCAGTTGGCCAGAGGATTGGAGCTTCAGTTTCAGCATCAGTCCTTCCAATGAATATTCAGGACTGATCTCCTTTAGGATTGACTAGTTGAATCTCCTTGCAGTCCAAGGGACTCTCAAGAGTCTTCTCCCCTCTGGGACAATTAACTGCCATGTCCCTTCAAGAGGCCAGCCCTGCCAACACCTAGGGACTCAGTCCTTACTGTTTTCTTCTGATCCCTAAAATAGGCTCACACTGCAGTCTGATGGGCACCTCTCCACCCCAGGGAATGTCTGCTTGACACACACACAACATGATGAGTGTTATTAGATTAGGTCACTACCTGCACTGGAAATGAAACCACAGGCATGTAACAGAGGACCTGCATCCAGGTATACCCAGTCTTTCTACGACATCACCAAGCAGGGCACCCACTTCTGTCCTTCAGCACAGAGTTCACTGGGAGCCTCACAGAGCATGAAAAGTCAACAGCTTTCCCAACTGAAGAAGCAGTTGGATTTTCACGGGCAGCAGGGACTATAACTACCAAACCTCTAGGTTCTCCCCAGATTCTAACCCCAAAGAGAAACAAGGTGTCCCTGGAGAAATGGAAGGATGTGGGAAGAGAAAGAGGAGAAAAGTGGAAATTGCAGAGAGAGTGACGAATGGCCAGTCTGCATTGCTGAACTAGTTATTACTGAGTTGTTTGCCATTTGGCCTCATGTATTTTTAAAGCATATAGTTAAGGAGCATTTATTAAAATGTTTTCAAGTTGTCCTTCTAAAGAAGAGACCCTGACAGGCCACTCAGTATATTGCAAAGGTGGGTTAAATACTATTATCCGTGCTGCAGAGATAGGAAGACAACAGTATAATGGATTACCTTAATTTCCCAGAGACACGCGGTGCATTCATTACTGGCAGGGGGAAAAAAAAGAAAAAGACAATCAGATTAAAGAATCCTGAAACCTGGGCCGCCTTGCCAAGAAAGCCAACTGGTTTGAGGAAAGGAGAGGCGAGCCCCACACCTCCAAGGGAGCTGCTCCAAAAAACGCAGTCCTTAAAAACACAGACACCTTCACCTTCCGGAGCTCTGAATTAAAATGCGCAACAGAAACAAATTCGCCACGCACAGAACCGCGAGAGCTCACCAATCTGCCGTGTGAGGCAGATTGGGAGAGGAGGAAAAAATAATCCAGATCCTAATTTAGTTCGGGAGCTTGTTTTCTTACACCGACAAATCCTTCTAAAAATGATTTCCTGATTAGAGTCAAACGTTGGAGGCCCAAGCTCTCGGAGATTGTTGTGTCGTCAGCGTGTTAAAGTGTTCCTTAGCAACTCTCCCCCTCCTCTTTTAGGAAGAAACAACACCTCTGCCAGTAACTCAAAGTGGGAGAAGACTCAGCACCTCTGATGATTCATAGCCGGGGAGGGAGGCCCAGATACCTGAGGTCTCTGTGAGGGTGGGACTCTGGTCAGTAGCCAGACTCAGACAGCAAATGCCAACGCAGGTGCCAAGCTGTGCGGGGAAACTGCAAAAGGCGAGAAGAGGGGACCGCAGCATCTCTCTGTCTCCTTGTACTTGCAGCCATCGACTGCCATCTCATAACTTGAAATGTGAATCCCCATGCTTCTACAGAGCTGATATCTTTCTCTCACCAGGCTTAAAGATGCAGAAAGCCCCTAAGGAGAAGTCAAGTCAGTGAAGGTTAAGGAATAGGGTTTTCTGAACTGATTTTATCTTAAACTTTGGAATTTTCAGGATCACCTCAGAAAGAACTGAAGATCAAACCTTTATTTATCCATTGATTAAGTATTTATTACCCATTGACAGTATGCCAGCTCTTATTCTCTGTGATTTCAGATCAGTTCTTTTAGCAATGAGCGCTATCAATGAACCCTGAAGCTAGAAGGGACCATCAACTCCAACCATCTCATTTTCCAGATGAGAAAACTGAGACCTCATGAGGTTCTCCTCCCTGAGATATGAGTAATTTATTGACAAAGCTAGAGCATAAATACAAGGATTCCCACCATGACTACTAATTCTCAGACCAGATGCTTCAAAACTGGACTTGGATAGTCTCTGCCTGAGAAGGGGAGACGTGATATTCAATTTGCCAATATTCACAACCTTGGAGGAAGTGATATTCATCCTAAGCCAAAACATATTGGTAAATTCTCTAATTTAGTCAGATGATGTCTCACTTTACATGATAAATGTTTCTAAAAAGTTGCATGCAAATCAAATTTTTGTAAATTGAATTACTTCTTTAAAAGCACAAGACAGATTGCTTTGTAAAGGAACCCTAGGCTGAAAATGAGAAATATTTCTGCAATTTAAATAATAACTACCTCCATAATTTATCTCTTCTGTAATTCATAATTTAATATTTCTTGGTTTTGTTTAGCATCACTTGCTTAAAACAAGAAAGATCTATATTTATGCAGCTACTGTCACCAAGAAGTTTGAAGTACATTAATAATAACTAGTATTCAATACTTTCCTTCTACATACTCTTAAGAACTAACAAGGATTTGGTATTCCCATTTGGCAGACGACGGGAAAGAAGTTAAGGCATGCAGTAAGGATAGCTCTAAGATAGCAGAGAAAGTCAATCAGGTAGAAGGACGTCTGCATGTTCTTGGTTATAAATCCTGCGTTTTTGTCTGCTGGGTTAGGACACTGTAGGCAACTATTGTATTCAAGCTCTCCAGAGAAATAGACCCAATAGGATACTTATGGATCTATAAGAGGAGTTTTATGGGAATTGATTCATGTGATTGTGAAAACTGAGATATGCCATGATGGGTTGTCTGCACACTGGAGAACCATGAAACCCAGTGAAATAATTCAAGTTCAATGGTCTGAAAATGGGGGGGGGGGGGGCAAGGAAATGGAAGAGGGGCCATTGGTGTAACTCAGAATCTGAAGGCCAGAGAACCAGGAGCTCTGATATCCAAAAGTAAGAGAAGACAGATGTCTCAGCTGAAGATGAAACAGCAAAACGCCCATGTTCCACTTTTTTCTTCCATTCATACCCCCAGTGCATTGAATGGATGCAATGGTAANCAGAATCTGAAGGCCAGAGAACCAGGAGCTCTGATATCCAAAAGTAAGAGAAGACAGATGTCTCAGCTGAAGATGAAACAGCAAAACGCCCATGTTCCACTTTTTTCTTCCATTCATACCCCCAGTGCATTGAATGGATGCAATGGTAAGGGAGGGTCTTCTTCACTCAGTCAGCTGATTCAAATGCTAATCTCTTCTGCAAACATCTTCACAGATAAGACTCAGAAATAACATTCAGTTCAGTTCAGTTGAGTTTAGTCGCTCAGTCGTGTCCGACTCTTTGCAACCCCATGAACGGCAGCACGCCAGGCCTCCCTGTTCATCA